>JALDNG010003508.1:0-25694 GCA_024349245.1 Neodontobutis hainanensis | reverse complement strand
CACACATCACAGATTAAGCAAGACTCTAGCTCAACTCAACACAAAGATTGTTTTTCACGCCACAATCTGTTCGAATAATAATCTGAATACTTTACCGGACACAGTTACAAGTTTAGTCACATTTATCGATCCGCTCTGAAGACCGACACTGGTATTCTCCGCTCATCATGCAATGGTAAGTGTTTATCCGGTGTAGAAATGAGACACATTTGGATTATTTCTCAACTCAACATCTAAAATACAAAGGAAGAAGAAACAAAGATGAATATCGACAGAAAATAAAGGTGCATTACCTTCAGCATGTCCAATGAAGACAAGGATATTCAGCACTGAAAATCAGAAATGTCAATATATAAGCAATCAAAGAAACTTAATATACAGCAACATTCTCACATTTTAATAGAAAAACCAAAGACAAAATGTGTGTCATTTTTATAACGGCAAAAGTGAGAGCTCTGAATTAAAGAAGGTATGTTTAAAAGCTGGTGTTTCTTCTTTTTTCAACTTGTTACTTTCTTATTTATTAAGACAAAACTTGCAAAACCTTCACTGGCACACTTTCTAACACATATACAGTAAATATAATAAAATATATGCCTTTGTAGTTTATAGATATTGGTAATGTTTTAAAAGGTGTGTCAGTAAAGTTTTTACAGTGCATGATCACATGTCACAGATTGATCTCCTCTTTACAAGGGTTTACATAAGGATTAGAAAACATTAATGTATAAAGTTATTTAGAGGTAGTCCTTAAGAAAAGTGAAAGCAAATTTTATATATAACACTGGTTAATGGTTTACAACCCATTAAGAACCTTTTATTAATGAATGTACAGTAAATTTTAATCTTAGAAGCTAAATAACTTATTGCTTTACAATTGGATTAACACATTTATAAGGTATTTGCAGTGTGAAAATAATAATTTGTTAATACATTGTAAATATCTTATTTTCAGACTATATTCCAAAGCAGGAGTTTCAAACACTTTTAGTTCAGGAAACACAATCTGAAGTGGACCAGTAAAAGAATAGAATAAAAACCTATAAATAACAACAACTCCTTGTTATTCTTTGGTCTAAAGTGCAAAGAGGTACAATTACATTATAATGTCAGTGATCTCATTAATCACAGACCAAAAAGGTTAATGTTGGCTGTCGAGAGATTGTCTTTTGTCCATGTGGAGCTACCGTAGTTCATCATGTGTGTGTTTTCACAAACTCATTCTCACCATAGACATACATAAGAAAGGCTAGATGTCTCACGGCGCAGTCTCTGACGGCATCACCGGCGGCCATCTTGAAACAGGCAAGCTTCCTATCGGACTCCATGGTACCTGATGTAAGGTGAGTGATCTGCACGAACATAAATACTTTTATCTCGCTGAAATCTTGACGGATTTACAAAATGTTTGATTTCTTACAAACGTTAATAATGTGGCTATAATTCTGGATGCGTGAACATGTTGAAATTGCAGCTTTTCTTTTGAAAGACGACTTAATCGTGCAGCATAGTTGTGTATCACGGCTAACGTTACTTGTGCAAGTTATCAAGGCTGAGACCACCATCGAGCTGTTCAGTTATAGTTTTACTGACACCAATAACGATTTTATGACAACCAATTTTTTTATCTATATTACAGTCATTGTGAATGTGGTTGTAGTTATTAGCTGGCTTTGAATGAGACCTAACGTTAGTAGTTACAGTTGAGCTGCTACCCAGCAATTTTACATCAGTGGGAGAGGCAGAATTGCTCTTTCTTTTCAATGTAACTTAAGTTGCACATGATTTCCAATCGGTTTGGTTTGTTAAAAACATCTTATTATTTTTATTTTTTGTAAAATGTGTTTTCTGAAGACATGCACAATAACCTAACCCTAAGACATACACAGTACCTGGAAGTGTCACAAACCATTTTGAGTATATAGAAAAATGCCTGTATTTGTATCTGTTTGCCGAATTTATCACCACTGATACAGTCTGAACTGTATGATAATGTCATGCAACTTAATTTATATGGAAAGATCATTCAGGGGTGGCTAGTTCAGTTCTAGTTTTTTTTTTTAAGCATAAAACATTTTTAAAGCATGTATTTAATATCTGTATACTATACTCCATATATATATATATATATTTTAAGGTGGCTGGAATAACAATCCTAATGCCAGCCAGTTCAAGTACATCTTCAGGAAGCTGATGGCCCGGTGTGGGGTTGTTAAACCATGCAGGCAATGTGACAGCACAGGATGACACAGAGTCCCTCCCAGCTGTCATTGTCACCTTTACAAGCCTGTCAGCTGTAGATATGTCCTCTGCAACAAATAAATAAATAGACTTTTGTGTAATTATTCCATATTTTGTGTAGTAATTCTATATCAGAACCCTGATATACAATCCAAATAGTCTACAAGAAACTTCAGAGTGTTACCAAGAGGTTACCACACAGTAAGCCTTTATTATGCATGTCTATCTTTTGGGTAATAAAAAGTCCTATGGGGAGTTTTGATAGGGCATTTTACAAAACGCATGAGCATACCGTGGCAAATCAGTGGTCTAAAGTACTCATATTTCATTATATATTGATCTGCTTTTGTACACAGCTTTACAAGACCTGGTGCTTGGGCTCAGTTGTGTTTCTAAAGTCATATCAAGAGACCTAGAAGCTGAAATGTGGTCAGTTGAGATGCTTGTTATCCAGCAGAAAGAAAAAACAATATTCTAGCCTCTATAACTCTGTGCAAGTACTTCACATAATTATTCTGATTCTTTCCTAAGAAACTACAGGGTCTCAGTTTTCTAAAGAGGTCAGGCATTTGATGGTAGGCAAAAATGGCTGGGAACAGTGATCTCTGAAGTAGGCGCAGTGCAATGTCAAGGGAAAAGCCTAGTAAATGGCCCAATCCTCAAGAAGTTAAAATAAACGTAATAATTCAAATTATCTTATTATAATAACATATATATATATATATATATATATATATATATTCATTCCTTGTGTATATTCATTGCATCTCTATGTTCTGTTCAATGTTATTTTCTTATGGAAGTCCATGGTTATAATTATTCATAAGTATGCAGTGTCATAAGTATATCTTTGACGTTTATAAAAACTAAACTGTTTAAAAATCGGTAGAAAATTTAGCAAGTTATGGTTATTTAAAAGTACATGCACCATTAAAACACAATGTTACGAGTGAGCAAGCTGCCTGTGACAAGATGGCCGCCAGTTGCGGACGTCAACCTCCATTGGCCAACAGCGCGGACGAGACATCTAGCCTTTCTTATGTATGTCTATGATTCTCACAATATATCTTTGAAGCTAATGTTTTGCTAGCATAAACGTATTTAACGAAGGAGCCTTTATGCACTTTCGCTGACCTTTCGGCTACAGATAAAAACAGACAGGTTTCCCATTCTCCTCAGAGAATAAATAGAAAGTGGTCATTTTTTGCAGAATTTTACACCTTGTGTCTACTTTTCTCTGTCACAGAGTTATTTTTACAGCAAAAGACAAAAGAATAAAACAAACTTACCATTTATGGGACCAGATGGTGCACTGCTGCCCTCTGCTGTTCAGTCCTGGGAGTCAGTGTTGTGTTGTGTTCTCTACTATTACTAAAACACTGCGACCACAGTGGACAAAATAGAAATAGCAGTTACCTGGATTTAAAACGATAGAAAATTTTCTTTTTTCCATCCCTGTCTCAGATTTCACTTTCTCCCAAAAGCAGCTGAGGGACCTCCTGCTTCTTTTTATTTAAAAATATCAAACTGTAGTTAGTTAGCTTAGCATTAGCTTAGCCACATACTGCATTTATCTCTGCTTTGTAAAACATTACATTATTGAATTGACAGAATTTATTGGGTTTCACGTTGCCTCCATTTTCTCTGTTGCAGTTATTCTGTAATAAAAGACACATTCAGCAGATATTAATCTTCCTGGAGCATTTATGACACGCCAGTGTCGACCAATGGCGCGCACTCTTTTCAATGTAATGTTCAATGTTCACAGCTGTACCCAAAGTACAAACATGTCACAAATGCTAAAAATTAAGTTTGCTAGGAAAAATAAACAATACATGAGATTTTTTAATGCAAACAAGTGCAGATTTGAGGATGACTCTCTTCAGTTTGGGCTCTAGGGTTCCTCTGTGAGTCTTTAAAACTCTGTCTTCATTTGTTCTTTATTTAGGTTAAACTGATTCTAATGCAGTTTGAATTTGTGTCTTTTCTTACAGGATTACCAGCTCGAGTTTGACAATTCAACCAAAATGACAGGTTTTTTCTCATTGAGCTCACATTTTAGACACCCACATTTTTCACTGACATGTGCCTGTTCTAAGCAGAGCCAGTTGTTAAACATTTGGCCAAAACCTTTCATTTTAGCTTTCAAATGGCTGTCCTTGTAGCAAGCTGGTTCCCAGTTGCAAGTTGTGCATTGTTTCTGCCATCAGGTGTTGGTGCATCAATGCCAGGTGTGGTGTCCTTTTCTTATTGCTTATAAATGCTCATTTAGCCGAGAGAAGGCCATTTTGACCTTTTCATCATCACCAAACCTGGCCAGTCATTAATCAGAGCATTTCACTGGGAACAGCAGCCATTTAGAGCTCTTCAGGTTTTGGCCAAATGCAGCTGCTAAATTGGCTCTGCTCAGACACAGGCACAATACACTGGAATGTGGGTTCTAAGCTTGAGTATTGCAAACTAACTAAAAGTCCAATTGCATTCAAACCAGCTGTGCACCAGGGCCAAGCTACAAGAGGCACTTGGAATTTCTCCATCACCTTCGATTCAAAAGTAATGCCAGTTTTGTTTTTATTGCTTTAAAATGC
Source organism: Neodontobutis hainanensis (assembly GCA_024349245.1). NCBI lineage: Eukaryota > Metazoa > Chordata > Actinopteri > Gobiiformes > Odontobutidae > Neodontobutis > Neodontobutis hainanensis. The sequence goes on along the minus strand of JALDNG010003508.1, from coordinate 20,865 downwards.
TTTTCAGCTCGAGAGAAGGCCAGAAACCTAAAAGAGGACACAGCGGCCCCTGCAGGACACACAGAACAACACAGACACACCTTATAAAAGTACAAATGTTATTTCTAAGCTTATTGCCATTTTATTTCAAGGGTTTTTATATTTTAACATTAAGCTTTGTTGTGTAGGAGACCAAATTAAAAAGCAAATGTCAAATGTAATCTTTATATTAAAAGTATTTGTTTTCTTTGCTCTGATATCCTGACCTGTTACCCTCAGTCTTTACTTAGATTGTGCTTTTGTGTTGGTCCCACATGAGTAAAAACCCTGATCTGACTCTGAGTGTGTCGGCAGAGGTTTGTTTAAACTGATGGTTTGTGCCCTCGAGCACTGGTAATCCATCTTTGTAAACGTTATAAAGGACACAGACTCAACATCGATAGAACTAATCAAACCTAAATAAAGAACAAATGAAGACAGAGTTTTAAAGACTCACAGAGGAACCCTAGAGCCCAAACTGAAGAGAGTCATCCTCAAATCTGCACTTGTTTGCAAAAAAATCTCATGTATTGTTTATTTTTCCTAGCAAACTTAATTTTTAGCATTTGTGACATGTTTGTACTTTGGGTACAGCTGTGAACATTGAACATTACATTGAAAAGAGTGCGCCATTGGTCGACACTGGCGTGTCATAAATGCTCCAGGAAGATTAATATCTGCTGAATGTGTCTTTTATTACAGAATAACTGCAACAGAGAAAATGGAGGCAACGTGAAACCCAATAAATTCTGTCAATTCAATAATGTAATGTTTTACAAAGCAGAGATAAATGCAGTATGTGGCTAAGCTAATGCTAAGCTAACTAACTACAGTTTGATATTTTTAAATAAAAAGAAGCAGGGGAGGTCCTCAGCTGCTTTTGGGAGAAAGTGAAATCTGAGACAGGGATGGAAAAAAGAAAATTTTCTATCGTTTTAAATCCAGGTAACTGCTATTTCTATTTTGTCCACTGTGGTCGCAGTGTTTTAGTAATAGTAGAGAACACAACACAACACTGACTCCCAGGACTGAACAGCAGAGGGCAGCAGTGCACCATCTGGTCCCATAAATGGTAAGTTTGTTTTATTCTTTTGTCTTTTGCTGTAAAAATAACTCTGTGACAGAGAAAAGTAGACACAAGGTGTAAAATTCTGCAAAAAATGACCACTTTCTATTTATTCTCTGAGGAGAATGGGAAACCTGTCTGTTTTTATCTGTAGCCGAAAGGTCAGCGAAAGTGCATAAAGGCTCCTTCGTTAAATACGTTTATGCTAGCAAAACATTAGCTTCAAAGATATATTGTGAGAATCATAGACATACATAAGAAAGGCTAGATGTCTCGTCCGCTGTTGGCCAATGGAGGTTGACGTCCGCAACTGGCGGCCATCTTGTCACAGGCAGCTTGCTCACTCGTAACATTGTGTTTTAATGGTGCATGTACTTTTAAATAACCATAACTTGCTAAATTTTCTACCGATTTTTAAACAGTTTAGTTTTTTATAAACGTCAAAGATATACTTATGACACTGCATACTTATGAATAATTATAACCATGGACTTCCATAAGAAAATAACATTGAACAGAACATAGAGATGCAATGAATATACACATAAGGAATGAATATATATATATATATATATATATATATATATATATATACACTTTTATAATGTTATTATAATAAGATAATTTGAATTATTACGTTTATTTTAACTTCTTGAGGATTGGGCCATTTACTAGGCTTTTCCCCTTGACATTGCACTGCGCCTACTTCAGAGATCACTGTTCCCAGCCATTTTTGCCTACCATCAAATGCCTGACCTCTTTAGAAAACTGAGACCCTGTAGTTTCTTAGGAAAGAATCAGAATAATTATGTGAAGTACTTGCACAGAGTTATAGAGGCTAGAATATTGTTTTTCTTTCTGCTGGATAACAAGCATCTCAACTGACCACATTTCAGCTTCTAGGTCTCTTGATATGACTTTAGAAACACAACTGAGCCCAAGCACCAGGTCTTGTAAAGCTGTGTACAAAAGCAGATCAATATATAATGAAATATGAGTACTTTAGACCACTGATTTGCCACGGTATGCTCATGCGTTTTGTAAAATGCCCTATCAAAACTCCCCATAGGACTTTTGGTTACCCAAAAGATAGACATGCATAATAAAGGCTTACTGTGTGGTAACCTCTTGGTAACACTCTGAAGTTTCTTGTAGACTATTTGGATTGTATATCAGGGGTTCTGATATAGAATTACTACACAAAATATGGAATAATTACACAAAAGTCTATTTATTTATTTGTTGCAGAGGACATATCTACAGCTGACAGGCTTGTAGAGGTGACAATGACAGCTGGGAGGACTCTGTGTCATCCTGTGCTGTCACATTGCCTGCATGGTTTAACAACCCCACACCGGGCCATCAGCTTCCTGAAGATGTACTTGAACTGGCTGGCATTAGGATTGTTATTCCAGCCACCTTAAAATATATATATATATATGGAGTATAGTATACAGATATTAAATACATGCTTTAAAAATGTTTTATGCTTAAAAAAAAACTAGAACTGAACTAGCCACCCCTGAATGATCTTTCCATATAAATTAAGTTGCATGACATTATCATACAGTTCAGACTGTATCAGTGGTGATAAATAGGCAAACAGATACAAATACAGGCATTTTTCTATATACTCAAAATGGTTTGTGACACTTCCAGGTACTGTGTATGTCTTAGGGTTAGGTTATTGTGCATGTCTTCAGAAAACACATTTTACAAAAATAAAAATAATAAGATGTTTTTAACAAACCAAACCGATTGGAAATCATGTGCAACTTAAGTTACATTGAAAAGAAAGAGCAATTCTGCCTCTCCCACTGATGTAAAATTGCTGGGTAGCAGCTCAACTGTAACTACTAACGTTAGGTCTCATTCAAAGCCAGCTAATAACTACAACCACATTCACAATGACTGTAATATAGATAAAAAAATTGGTTGTCATAAAATCGTTATTGGTGTCAGTAAAACTATAACTGAACAGCTCGATGGTGGTCTCAGCCTTGATAACTTGCACAAGTAACGTTAGCCGTGATACACAACTATGCTGCACGATTAAGTCGTCTTTCGAAAAGAAAAGCTGCAATTTCAACATGTTCACGCATCCAGAATTATAGCCACATTATTAACGCTTTGTAAGAAATCAAACATTTTGTAAATCCGTCAAGATTTCAGCGAGATAAAAGTATTTATGTTCGTGCAGATCACTCACCTTACATCAGGTACCATGGAGTCCGATAGGAAGCTTGCCTGTTTCAAGATGGCCGCCGGTGATGCCAGAGACTGCGCCGTGAGACATCTAGCCTTTCTTATGTATGTCTATGGTGAGAATGAGTTTGTGAAAACACACACATGATGAACTACGGTAGCTCCACATGGACAAAAGACAATCTCTCGACAGCCAACATTAACCTTTTTGGTCTGTGATTAATGAGATCACTGACATTATAATGTAATTGTACCTCTTTGCACTTTAGACCAAAGAATAACAAGGAGTTGTTGTTATTTATAGGTTTTTATTCTATTCTTTTACTGGTCCACTTCAGATTGTGTTTCCTGAACTAAAAAGTGTTTGAAACTCCTGCTTTGGAATATAGTCTGAAAATAAGATATTTACAATGTATTAACAAATTATTATTTTCACACTGCAAATACCTTATAAATGTGTTAATCCAATTGTAAAGCAATAAGTTATTTAGCTTCTAAGATTAAAATTTACTGTACATTCATTAATAAAAGGTTCTTAATGGGTTGTAAACCATTAACCAGTGTTATATATAAAATTTGCTTTCACTTTTCTTAAGGACTACCTCTAAATAACTTTATACATTAATGTTTTCTAATCCTTATGTAAACCCTTGTAAAGAGGAGATCAATCTGTGACATGTGATCATGCACTGTAAACTTTACTGACACACCTTTTTAAAACATTACCAATATCTATAAACTACAAAGGCATATATTTTATTATATTTACTGTATATGTGTTAGAAAGTGTGCCAGTGAAGGTTTTGCAAGTTTTGTCTTAATAAATAAGAAAGTAACAAGTTGAAAAAAGAAGAAACACCAGCTTTTAAACATACCTTCTTTAATTCAGAGCTCTCACTTTTGCCGTTATAAAAATGACACACATTTTGTCTTTGGTTTTTCTATTAAAATGTGAGAATGTTGCTGTATATTAAGTTTCTTTGATTGCTTATATATTGACATTTCTGATTTTCAGTGCTGAATATCCTTGTCTTCATTGGACATGCTGAAGGTAATGCACCTTTATTTTCTGTCGATATTCATCTTTGTTTCTTCTTCCTTTGTATTTTAGATGTTGAGTTGAGAAATAATCCAAATGTGTCTCATTTCTACACCGGATAAACACTTACCATTGCATGATGAGCGGAGAATACCAGTGTCGGTCTTCAGAGCGGATCGATAAATGTGACTAAACTTGTAACTGTGTCCGTAAAGTATTCAGATTATTATTCGAACAGATTGTGACGTGAAAAAACAATCTTTGTGTTGAGTTGAGCTAGAGTCTTGCTTAATCTGTGATGTGTGTTAAGGTTTGTTGTTAAATTTGAGGTAGAGTGACTTTAAATGCCCTTCAGTTGGACTCACTGCAGCTTGAATTGTTTGTATTTATTGGTGCAAGCAGATTTATTAAAACAGTGAATAAATGTTGTATATTTTAAAGATCGTCAGCTGCTACACAAAATAATTTTACTGAACAGTAACACCCTACAGCAGGGTGAACAAACTAGAAATAAAAGTCTGTAACTTGGCTGGTTTGTATTTGGCTCGGTAGAAAAGAAGCGGCTGACTTTGAGTTCAGTTTCTTGGAATATCAGACATATGGCCTTTGAGGAGACTCCAGTGAAAAACTCTAAAACTCAATTAATTGTTAATGTCAATATAATATCTGCTGTCTTTAATTATTATTAAATTAGTAGTTAATGCTTGGCAGATTGAACAGCCAGTATTGGGTCCTTGGGCCTTGGTTTGACCACCACTGCTACAAATATTCAAGAGTCCCACCAAGACACTATAAGGCACTGCAGCAGAGCTTTACATGGATTACAATGAATTGATGATTTACTATAGGTTTTAAATGATTATGTAGTTATTATATTTGCTGATTGTGCTGATTAGACTTATAGATGATTAAACTGATGGACAGGAGTTTGTGTCCGCACTGGAAATGAAAGAAAGGGAATTTTGAAACCTCCATTAAAGCAACAAAATAAACTGTTTCACCATCTCCTAACCTTAGCTTCAGCTGTCACCTGTAGCTCCGCTCCACCTTGGCAGGGAGCGCGCAGCATCTCGTGAGCGCGATTCTCCTGGAGCTGCTCAGCTGTGAGTGTTTTCTCCCTCAAACTGTTCACAGATCTGGAGACTATAGAGTTCAGTCAGAAACCAGAATGAACCAGGATCTGACTTTAACTCATGGATGAACACTAACAGAGAGGATCAGGCCCAGGACGACAACACTGCTCCTTGAACCCCAGCACATTCAGTTTTTAAAGTGTGTCACTGCACTTGTTTCATTTTTAGGTCAAAAGCCACACATTTCTATGACGCTCAATGACACACTTTATCTCACCCTCTGTGAGCTGTACTGTAGCTTCAGTTCTGACAAACACACAAACAATTATAAACCTCTACAGAACAATAACCACAAAAGACAAGTATCTAACACGTTTCTGAACAAGAATGATGTTATCTCTCCTTCAGCTTCAAGACGACAATACAGTTCATAGTTGCTCCTTCTTTGTCTCAGTGTCATTTTAGAGTCAAGAAGAAGTAACACATCTATTTCCTTTAGTTCTTACACTGATCTTCAATGTTTTTCTTAGTACTCAATATATCTAACGGAGTAAAGATCAACAGGTTCATATAACGAATGTAGCAGGACGGGGTATAGTGGGGTTTTAACTCGTAGTTTATTTCGCTGGCGGGTAATATTCTTACCTGCCGCTCGCAGCGCTGGTTGGCAGACTATAAAGCGCTGCGTCTCCTTGCGCTCCCTTTGACCTCACGCATTTCCGGGTCACATGGTTTCTGGTTTCATCCGTCATCACAGGTAGTAATACTAAATCTGTAAGTTTAACACGCAAGCCTCGGTTACTAATTTACAACATTCTGTAGTGCCGCTGTATCTGGAGGCCCTGCGCTGTATCTTTTCCCAGCTCGCGGCTGTTGACTGTTGGCCATCCTTGAACACGGTAAGCGGCGTTGTTGCCGTGGGTTATGAGGGTTAAAACATTAATTGGGATTCTTTTCGTAGTTTTGCTGTGCGGCTGTGCTCTCCGTCTCCTCTCATCGTCAATTTGATGGGGCTCCCCTCCGCGGTCCTGTGAAGTGGACCGCTCTCTTATTACAATTGCCGGTACCGTGAGTTGGACAAAGCCTACGCAATTGTGCACGTCAAAGCGGTAGGTCATACACATGGGGATAGATTGCTTGGATGGGTTTTGGGGCTGAACCATAACTCCGTAATATTTCCTATAGGCTGGATGACTTGAAGCGGTTTGGCCACATTTAATTGCTCAGCTGGAACAGCGGCACTAGGCGTCGACTCTGCTGCTTTGCCTCTTCTCTTTCTTATTGTTTATGGTCGTGGTCAGTTTGCGTCTTTTGTTTGTGTTTTTGTATCAAAACAACCGCTGCTATTGGACTATTTTGTATTGGCGACGGGTTGTTGGGTACTTTTAACAAATACGGTGGTTATCTGTGTGTGCGTGTGCGTTTGTGTGTGTGTGTGTGTGTGTGCGCGCGCGTGTGTGTGGTTGTGGTAAATGTTTTTATTGGTGTAGAGTGAACAATTTAATTATTATTGTGCCATTGTAAAAATAAAGCTTGACTCAATGTAACGTGGCTGTCGTAGCCTATGTTCGGTGGAGAACCTATGCGTGCCTTAAAGGGGGATAAGCAATCTGATTCTTCAGGTGAAATTCCTGAGGTGGCGTAGTTGGACCAAGTAACGTAGTATAGCCTATTGGATAAATTGTAGGTCTACCATTAGACAAGCACGTGCTTGTGTGCACAAGCAACCCTCCTAATTTGACCATCATCATCTCTCTCTCTCTCTCTCCCTCGCGCGCCACACAATGATCAGACTGTATTTAGTTGTTTACAATATTTTAGTGCTACAGGTGTCACTTCTACTGCTAACTGCCGACTTACATGTGATGCATATAGTTTAATGATTATTTAAAATGTATTCTATTTTTATTTTATTCTAAACAGGTGTTGCATGATGGGTCGACTGTGAGAAAAGTCTCAAAGTGTGAAAGCTGTGGTTCAGTGTCTGTGTGAGGTAAGTGTGAAAAGGAAGTGCAGACCAGTTAAACATATCTTCATCAAAGGTACCCTCCTCTTCCTCTGTGAGTGCTGTAGATGAAGCCTGTAATGAGCTGGAGTTTGTCAGAGGCAGAGTGACGAGCGCTGGATGTGAGGATGGGACCCTCTCTGGTCTGGACTCTGGGGCTCATCTGTGAGTTTACAACACTTTGACTTTAAACAGGTCAACATCTAAACTCTATAGGACAGGGATATGACACCTGGGCCCATTATGACGTCAAGAAATACACTCACTGTGTTTGTGACTTATATTGTTGCCTGTGACAGTGTTTAAAGTAAAAATGTCACTGGTTGGAATCTCTTTGTTGCACTGGATGGTGTCGTGAGGACTTGTGTAGCACTTATCCACACTTGTCTTTAGTCTGTTCTTAAAACACAGGGCTTAATTTTACATCTTTGACATGAAGACTTGAGAAACTGTCAACACTACAGTCAATTATAATTCAGAGTCCTGGGCCAAACTGTGTTGGTGCTTTGAGGAAATACACTCTCACTCTACACTGCATCTGGTGTTAATAAATGTAATGATGTTGAAACAAACTGCCTTGAACTGTTGCCTTTAATGAAAAACTCTGACATGTTTCTTTTGTGTTTATCATTGTATGTGTATTATTCTAAAGCAGTTTCATTTTGTTAACTTTACTTTTGTTTACACAGGTGACAATGTGACTCTGCGTTGTGTTCAAGATAGTCAAGGAAATTTGTACTTTTACAAAGATGGATCACTTGTGACTGAGGACACACACCTTTGGATACAACGTACTGCCCCAGTCGAACTGATGATCTCTTCAGTGACAACCTCAGATCAGGGTTCTTATTTTTGTTTTTCCTCTTGGGAACAACAGTCCACAAAGAAAGAACTGAAGGTAACAGGTCAGTATTTTAAACACATCAAACCTTTGACATGTTTCTGAGAGGTTTAAAACATTTTAAGAGCAGCTTTTTCTCCAACAACAAATAAATCTAAAACTATCACCATTTCCAGTCTGCAGAAGTCTACGTTCATCTTTGTGGTTCACTGACTGTGTTTTTCTAATATTGTTCTCTCCTCAGCAAAGACACGAGTCCATCTGAAAAATCCAGTGACACCATCCCAGAACAGAGCAGTGTGACTCTGAGCTGTGAAGTCCAGGGCTTTAAAGGAACTTATGAATGGACCAGACAAAACTCAGACTCTGACTCTCAGAGAGAGAATGAAAGAAAACTCAGCTCTTGTCAGAGTCTCAGATGGAGGTGTCTCCTCCTGCAGAGGATGGGATGAATATATCGACACATCTGAAAGTAACACTGTCACTGTTTTAGAAACTGGTGAGTACAGTTATGTTTTTAAAACTAGATCTGAAATAAAAATAAAAGTCACTGTAACAAAAAGTGGTTCTTGGAACAAATTAAGGTGTTTAAAGCTTAAAAGTATAATTATTATTATTATATTTAATATATTTTCTTTTAGTGCTTTAGCCCATTTGTGTTTGTGTTGTATTGAATTCCAACAATTTATTTGCAAAGAATTACATTTATATTTATTTAAAAAAGTAAATGCATAGTTCAGAAAATGAAAGAGTTTGTTTAAAGCTCAAACATTGGAAATATTTGTTACATTTAAAGTCAATAAGTTTACATTACATGGAATATATCATTTTATATTTTTGATATATTTTTAACTTTTAAAGAGAGAGAGCAAACTTTTTGTTTTTGAATTCCAACAATATATTTGGAAAAAATAAAACAGTAACAAATGTATTTAATTATAAATTATTTCACTATAGTTATTATTATGATATTTACAAAAATATACACTTTTTATGATGTATTTTTTCCTTTTTTATACAGTACCGACAGTGTCACCAAACTGATCTGAGATCTTTCTCAGATCAGACAGTGTCACTCTCAGACAGTGTCACTCTCAGATGTGAGATTGAGGACAGAGGAAACACTGAGTGGACGTATCAGTGGAGCAGGACCGGTTCAGTCCTACATCAAACAACAAGAGAATATACAATCTCCAGAGTTACTGAGTCTGACAGTGGACACTACAGATGTAGAGGAGAAAGGGCTCCAGATCTCACAACACTGTGGAGCAGAGAGAAGAAAGTGCAAAGTGAGTTGTTTAACTTTTACTTTTGATATTTCTATCTGTAGTTGTCTTTAGTCTGACTAAAGTCACTCACAGAGACTATATTATAGTGTTATGAGTGTCTTTGACGTTAAAAGAAATGGTCAACACTACAGTAAACTGTACTTCAGAGTTCTGTGTCATACTGGGTTGGTGCTTTGAGGAACACTTTTGAACTTTACTGCCATGATAAATGTAAATATGGTTTAAACTACACACCTTTAATGTAAACATGTGTATTTCTTTGTTTATTCATTCAATGTTTGTGGTTCTTCTTTATTTCAGTTTTGTGAACACAGGTGATCATGTGACTCTGGAGGGTCCTGAACAGTCTTTATATCTCAGAGACTCAGTGTTGCTTTCACACTGTTCACAGATCTCTCCACTTTAACAAAGAGACATTATTTTGGCAAATGTTCATTTCAGTTATTTATTTTTTTACTCATGTGGGACCAATAGATTATTTTTCAGCTGTTCTTTTATTCACAAAAACAAACAAACAATAATACTTCTTTCACAATGTCCTACATTAAACTTAGTAAATGTAACCATTTTCTTGCATTTCTAATTCTGTTGTATTTTCAGCAAAGACACGCAGAGTCCATCTGAAAACCTCCAGTGACACCATCCCAGAACAGAGCAGTGTGACTCTGAGCTGTGAAGTCCAGGGCTTTAAAGGAACTTATGAATGGTTCAGACAAAACTCAGACTCTGACTCTCAGAGGGAAACGATGAAAGAAAACTCAGCTCGTGTCAGAGTCTCAGATGGAGGTGTCTACTCCTGCAGAGGATGGGATGAATATATTGTCACAGTAATGGCTTGAGGACCATCTGTCTTGCCTACAAGGACTTCCTTGCAGGTGAACCAGAGCTGGACTGGGACAGTGATCGTCAATGAACTCACCTTCATCGCTGTTGTGGGCATCGAGGACCCTGTTAAACCTGAAGTATGTGAGAAGTAGGATTATTACAACTGTGGATTATTTTATTGAGTTTTGAAGTTATTGAAAAATAAAATGGAGGAATGGGGGAAGCACTTGTAATGGGAAAATCATATTTTCCTCTTTCACATGCTCTGTGCTGTCCTTGACAGCATAATGATGTGCGCACCATCTGTACTGTTTTCAAACTGATAAAATTGTCTTTCATGTTAGATGGCTCACTCCTGAGAGCCAGTGTTTCATTTTTCTTATCTGCTGTGATTTCAGTATAAATTCTAAGCCCGCCTAGTTAACATTGGGACTGTTCATGCAACCATTCCTCCTTTTGCAAAAGATGTCTCTGAATTCTTTTTTTCTTTTTCCTTAAATAAATCACCAAAAGACATCTGTTGTTTTCTCTCAAACTTATTCCACAATAATATATTTATTTTTTCAACCACAATTCTTGGTGTCAGAAATTGGGATCGAAGATTGACGGCTGGACCCGGCTGAAGGACAAGGGTTTGATCAACCAGACCGCTCCAAGAGGTCTCCTCTTCCCCAAATTTTCTTCTGACGGAGGATTGTCCGATGCCGACTCTCCAATCGTCATCTCTCGATCCAACGTACTCAAATAACCTCTAAACGGTAAAATTATTACAAATTTATAAATTAAGAGAAAACATTTTGTAACAGTGTCTAAAGGTGATTTTTGACTGTAACAAAGCCTAGACCAGGAATGGTCTATTATTGTTACCATAAGTCAGGATTGACTGAGCAGGATTGCCATAAAATGAGTAATAATAATTTCTGAATAGGCTTTGTGAAAAGTTTTTTCTTTTGTTTTATGTCTGGACTGGATTGTCCTAATCTGAAAACCGAGACCGGATGGTCCTAAAATTATTAATACGGCTGGATTGCCACATAATAATTTTAAAAGGTTTTGTATCTGTATTAGAAACCCTGACTGGGAAGGTCTATTATTGTTGATTTGAGTCTGGATTGACTGAGCAGAATTGCCATTCGACAGTAATTGCTGAAAGGTTTTTCTAGAAGCCCTGACCTGAACGGTCTATTGTTATTACCATAAGTCAGGATTGACTGAGCAGGATTGCCATAAAATGAGTAATAATAATTTCTGAAAGGGTTTTTAGTTGTTTTTAGTTGTTTTTAGTTGTTTTTAGTTGTTTTTAGTTTTGTTAGTCTTGTGTTGTTGTTTTGTGTTGTTTTTGTTAGTTTGTGTTGGTTTTAGTAGTTCTAAAGTTTCTCTATAATCTGTCTGAACCTTAAATACTGACGAGTTTTTAATTAATCTGAAATATAGGATCCAATACAAGTAAAAACAGTCCTGCAAAGGACTTCTGTGAATTCAATGTGATATATATGATAGAAACCTGCCAGGAGTTGTGATAAAATGGATGAATGGAAGTTGTATGGTTTTAATGGACGAATGAGTGAAAGTAGTTTGACTGCATTACGCAATAGAATACAAGATGCAGAAAGAGACTTATGCCCAAAAATCAGTAAACCCAAGCAAATAAAGGAGATTAAAAGACATTATGAATGTTTAGAGATGTGGGAAAAAAGTTGAAGCAAAGAAACAGAAAGAAAAAGAAAATAGGGAAAGAAATTTAAAACACTTAGATACAGTAAAGGGGCCATTTCAAAGCACAGGTTATAAAGCAACTGATAACATAACTAATGCGATGTCCTCTTGTTTTCCGAGTCTGACCCAGCCTGTTGGTCCGCACTCATGAGTGAAGACGATGACGTCACCGCTGCTCGCTGCTGCACATCTCCACAGTGAAGAAAAGGGAGGGCTCCAGAGGCAGAGACAAGCGGCTCAGACACATGCAGCTTCTGCAACAGCTGCTCAACTGTACCCAGATCTGACCACCCAGGCTGAAACAAACACCCTGATGAACACTGGACTGTCAAGTCCTGTCACCAAACCTCCTTCATATGACTCTGCCACCAGTCCTAAGAACTCTAACAACCCCTTCACAACTGAACTTTCATCAGACAAATCTTTCTCCTTCCTGTCCCCGTCTCACACGAGAAGCAAGACACCTTATGGGGCTCTCTGTGGCCTCTGCCTCCTCTGGTCTCTCTGCCTCCGCTGCTCTAACTGCCTCCTCTGGTCTCTCTGTGGCCGCTGCCTCCTCTGGTCTCTCTGTGGCATCTGCCTTTTCTGGTCTCTCTGCCTCCTCTGCCTCCTCTGGTCTCTCTGCGGCCTGTGCCTCCTCTGGTCTTTTTGTGGCTTCTGCCTCCTCTGGTCTCTCTGTGGCCTCTACCTCCTCTAGCCTCTCTGTGGCCTCTGCCTCCTGTGGACTCTCTATTCCTATAACTCCTCTGGTCTCTCTGTGGCCTCTGTCTCCTTTGGTCTCTCTGCCTCCTCTGCATCCTCTCGTCTCTCTGCCTCCTCTGGGCTCTCTGTCTTTCTGCCTCAACTGAACTCTCGGTGGCCTCTTCCCCTCTGGTCTAACTGTGGCCTCTTCCTCTTCTGCTCTCTCTATCTCCTCTGCCTCCTCTCGTCTCTCTGTGGCCTCTGCCTCCTCTGGTCTCTCTGTGGCCTCTGCCTTCTCTTGACTCTCTGCCTCCTCTGCCTCCTCTAGTCTCTCTGCCTCCACTGCTCTCTTTTTGCCTCTGCCTACTCTAGTCACTCTGTGGCCTCTGCCTCCTCTTGACTCTCTGCCTCCTCTGGTCTCTTTGTGGCCTCTGCCTCCTCTGGTCTGTCTGCCTCCGCTGCTCTAACTGCCTCCTCTGGTCTCTCTGTGGCCTCTGCCTCCTCTGGTCTTTCTGTGGCCTCTGCCTCCTCTGGTCTCTCTGTGGCCTCTACCTCCTCTGGCCTCTCATTGGCCTCTGCCTTCTCTTGTCTCTCTGCCTCCTCTGCCCCTCTGGTCTCTCTGCCTCCACTGGTCTCTCTATTGCCTCTGCCTCCTCTGGTCTCTGTTTTGCCTCTGCCTCCTCTGGTCTCTTTGTCTCCTCTTCCTCCTATAGTCACTCTATGGCCTCTGCCTCCTCTGGTCTTTGTGCCTCCTCTGCCTCCCCTGCTCTAACTGCCTCCTCTGGTCTCTCTGTGGCCTCTGCCTCCTCTAATCTCTCTGTCGCCTCTGCCTCCTCTGGTCTCTGTATGGCCTCTGCCTTTACTGGACTCTGTGTGGCCTCTGCCTCCACTGGTCTCTCTGTGACTTATGCCTCCTCTGGTCTCTCTCTGGCCTCAGCCTCCTCTGGTCTCTCTGCCTCCTCTGCCCTCTCTGCTCTCTCTGTGGCCTCTGACTCCTCTGGACTCTCTTCCTCCTCTGGTCTTTCTGTGGCCTCTGCTTCCTCTAGTCTCCCTGCCCCGTTGCCTCCTCTGAACTCTCGGTGGCCTCTGCCTTCTCTGGTCTCTCTGCCCGTTGCCTCCTCCGGTTACTCTGTGGCCTATGCCTCCTCTGGTCTCTCTGCGGCCTCTGCCTCCTCTGGTTACTCTCTGGCCTATGCCTCCTCTGGTCTCTCTGGCCTCTGCCTCCTCTGGTCTCTCTGTGAACTTTGCCTCGTCTGATCTCTCTGTGGCCTCTGCCTCCTCTCGTCTCTCTGTGTCGCCTGCCTCCACTGGTCTCTCTGCCTTCTCTGCCTCCTCTGCTCTCTCTACCTCCTCTGGTCTCTCTGTGAACTCTGCCTCCTCTGGTCTCTCTGTGGCCTATGCCTCCTCTGGATTCTCTGTGGCCTCTGCCTCCTCTGGTCTCTCTGTCTCCTATGCCTGCACTGGTCTCTCAGTGGCCTTTGACTCCACTCGTCTCTCTGTGGCCTCTGCCTCCTCTGCTCTCTCTCTGGCCTCTACCTCCACTAGTCTCTCTGACTTATCTGTCTCCTCTAGTCTCTCTGTCGCCTCTTCCTCCTCTGGTCTCTCTGTGGCCTCTGCCTCCTCTAGTCTCTCTGCCTTCTCTGCCTCCTCTTGTCTCTCTGTGTCCTCTGCCTCCTCTCGTCTCTCTGTGGCCTCTGCCTCCTCTGGTCTCTCTGTCTCCTATGCCTCCACTGGTCTCTCAGTGGCCTTTGACTCCACTTGTCTCTCTGTGGCCTCTGCCTCCCCTGCTCTCTCTCTGGTCTTTGCCTCCACTAGTCTCTCTGACTTATCTGTCTCCTCTAGTCTCTCTGTCGCCTCTGCCTCCTCTGGTCTCTCTGTGGCCTCTGCCTCCTCTAATCTCTTTGCCTTTTCTGCCTCCTCTGGTCTCTCTATGGCCTCTGCCTTTACTGGACTCTGTGTGGCCTCTGCCTCCACTGGTCTCTCTGTGACTTATGCCTCCTCTGGTCTCTCTCTGGCCTCTGCCTCCTCTGGACTCTCTGCCACCTCTTGCCCTGTTTGCTCTCTCTGTGGCCTCTGACTCCTCTGGACTCTCTTCCTCCTCTGGTCTTTCTGTGGCCTCTGCTTCCTCTAGTTTTCCTGCTTCTGAAGAGTGCAGTCGCAGCTCTGCTTGCTCCTGCCAGCTTTACTTTTCTCTTTAGTTATCTCCACATTTAGGATCAACTTTTTACATTGCTTTTACTTTCTTTTAACTGGATTTTTATGTTTTTATGTTCTTACTTATTTTTTACTTTTTAAACAACACGTTGGACCTGTTGAGCGACTGGAGTCTTAGTATCTATTTTTCAACATGTCTGGGATAAAAACAACTACTGCAAACTCTTTCTGCCAAAATTGTTGGAAATACCAACAAGAAATCAGTGTGCTACAAACAAAGATTTTTGCTTTGGAATCTGAAAGAGGACTTCAGGATACAATCCCGATCACACAATGTGGTAAGACTGTGAATTTAAACTTGGAAGATACAGTGTCATTCCCAAAGCTGAACAAAGCAAAGGGATTTAAACAAAATGATGGCACCTGGCATAAACTTGGTGCCCAGCCAAAGCAGCACTGGATAAGAAAAAAGAATGCTGGCATCACAAGAGGACTTGTAGCATCACCAGACATCCAGCTAAAAAACAGATTTGAATCACTGATGAATGAACCAGAAAACTCTTCTTTAACTGTAAAACATGGAGGAAATAAAACTTTGTCTATGGAAAACGGGAGACATGAATCTGTGGAAAAGCACCAGGCTAACAGAGACAGAGAATCTATGCCAAAAGTGAAGGACAGAGATATCCTGTTGCTGGGAGACGGTGCTGTCAGGGACATAAACTATAGTTGTTTTGTTACATGCAGCTATCCAAGTGCTATGGTCCCTGATATAACAGCACTCCTCCCCAAGTCCTGTCCAAACACACAGGCATTAAACAGCTGATTGTACATGTGGGTGCAGTTGACACCAGGAAGGAGAATCAGAGGTTTTAAAAAAGGATATCTCCAGGCTTTTAAATAAACTTGAAAATCTGGAAGTGCAATCCTTTATCAGTGGACCACTCCCAAACATTGACAGAAGGATCAATAAATTCAGTCGGCTGCTTGCATTAAATACATGGCTGTCCAAGACCTAGACAAGAGGAGTACACTTTATTGATAACTTCAACTTGTTTTGGCAACGTGTAGACCTGTTTAAAGGAAAGGGCCCACACCTGAACAGAGGAGGGGTCAGGAGGCTAACAGATAATCTCCTGCACTCCCTGAGACACCTAAATGGTTCTGGTCGCACTCTTAAACAAAGAAAGAGTCTTCTGAGAAGCCATCAGCCACTGAATGAGAAAAACACTCCAGCCTCACCAACCAAAGATCCTCCTCTGACTGGACCACCATCAACACCTGCACTACTGAAATGGACCCCCAATAGGACCCTGGACCCCCAGTAACATCAACACCTTCTGGGACCTCACCATCTCTGTCCCATCCCCGGATTCACCAATGGGATTTCCAGATCACCTGGAAATGTTGGTAAAATCTGGAACTAAGTTGATACCCCTCACACCTAACTTGGCCAGGTCACGGGTTCTATCATCTCCATCTTGGCCAGAACAAATGAGACCCCGATAGGTGTCCAATGCACCCCTGTCAGACCCCTCCACCCCCTCCCAGACCAGCTCCAAAAGCCTTGACTAGCATCAAGGCTACTATCAGCGATTAGGACACTGAGGGCCTCTGCTGTTCCAGGACTTTTGTCATCATAAAACACTTATCAACCCGAGGCCCTGTGAGAGAACACTCCCCCAGCTCCATAGCTACAGTCAGAAGTCGCAGATTGGAGAAGAGAATAACAGTTAGTTTGTCTAATCAGACAAACCTGATTCAAATTCCTGCAAACAGATAAAGTCTAGTCCTGTTCAAACAGTCTTGAAACTTGCAGTGTTCAATGTCAGGTCTTTGGGAAACAAATCTTTTTAATTAATGATTTTATAATTTCAAATAAGCTTGATTTTATGTTTTTAACAGAAACATGGTTAGACAGTAAGACTGGAAATGCTGTCCTTATTGAATCCACCCTATCAAATTTCACATTTTTATCCAAAATGCGGAAAACAAAAGGGTGGTGGTGTTTGTGCTATTTTAGGGATAATATTCTTATCCAGAAACTATCACTTGGGGAGTTTTCATCATTTGAGTATGTGGCATTCAAAATGGAGTTGAGGTTTTCTCCATCTATTTTATATGTTGTTCTTTACAAACCACCCCAACAATGTCATGATTTTATTGATGAGTTTACTGAAATGCTTTCGGTTATCTGCACAGAATATGAACAAATAATCATATCAGGTGATTTTAACGTGCATGTGGATAATGTTTCTGACAGAAATGCCAAAGAACTTTCTACTATTCTTGATACTTTTGGTCTTTGTCAGCATGTTAATGAGCCGACCCATAACAGAGGTCACACTCTGGACCTGGTCATTACAAAGGGTGTCCATATTTCAGATGTCACTGTGATTGATGTTGCTCTGTCTGATCATTCTTGTGTCTTTTCCATCTGTCCATGATTCCAAAAGCTGCTGCTGGACCTACAGTTGTTCAGAAGAGACACATTAATGATAACACCAGGACACAGTTTATGGAGGCAATCAGGTTTGAAAATGCCTCATCAGGTCAAGTTGATGATTTAATGAATTGTTATACTTCAGGTGTTTTAAATGTTATGGACGCCATTGCTCCTGTTAAGGTTAAAGTGATGAAGCTGCAGAAGGCTTCGGAGCAATGCTCCTTCTGTCAGGGCACAGAAAAGGGAATGCCGAAAAGCCGAAAGAAAATGGCGTAAATTTAAACTCTTAATTCATTATGAGGTATACAAAGAAAATCTGCATGTTTTCAATCAAACTTTGTAAAAAGCAAGAGAAATATTCTTCTCAGAGCTCATCAACCACAGCAGTAACAACTCACGTGTCCTGTTTGCTACAGTGAACAGATTAACAAACCCTCCAACTCCATTTCCTCCAGAATTAGTTTCCAACACTAAATGCAATGAGTTTGCATTGTTTTTTAACGACAAGGTTCAAGGCATTAAACATGCGATACAGTCCAAAGGGCAAACAACAACACTGCAGCCACATAGGAGACCTTTGTTTGAGTTTACACATTTTACACCCATTAATGACAGAACAATTGAAAAACTGTCTCCAGCCTGAGTTCATCCACCTGCTGCCTCGATGTTTTACCCACTAGATTTCTAAAATCAGTACTAAGCAGTTTGTTACCACAACTCACTAATATAGTCAATAATTCCTTACAGTTTGGAACATTTCCAAGGGCCTTAAAACTGCTGTCATCAAGCCTCTCTTAAAGAAGAGCAGTCTTGATGCTACAGTGCTCAACAACTATCGGCCCATATCAAACCTGCCATTTTTAGGGAAAGTCATCGAAAAGTTGTATATCAGCAACTTAATGACTTTCTATTGCTTAACAACTGCTTTGATCCTTTTCAGTCAGGTTTTAGGCCCCATCACAGCACTGAGACTGCACTTATCAAAGTCACAAATGACATCCGTCTGAACACTGACGCTGGCAAAGTCTCTGTCTTAGTTCTGTTGGACTTGAGTGCTGCGTTTGATACAGTGGACCATGAAATCCTGTCACAAAGATTAGATGAATGGATAGGTATCTCTGGAACTGCTCTTAAATGGTTTCAGTCCTATCTTGAAGACAGGAAGTACTTTGTTTCGGTTGGAAACTGTGTATCAGACCAAATGGCCCTGACATGTGGGGTTCCACAGGGTCTATCTTGGGACCTCTATTATTCAATCTTTACATGCTTCCTTTAGGCCAGTTAATACACAGCTGTGGTGTATCCTACCATAATTATGCAGATGATACTCAGATTTACATTTCACTCACAGCAGGTGAAAATGGACCAATCCATTCATTGTGTCACTGCATCGAACAGATTGATGTGTGGATGCAAAATAATTTTCTCCAACTGAACAGAAACAAGACTGAAATAATTATCTTTGGACCACAGAAACAAAGAGAAAATGTCAGCAGTCACCTCGAGTCTCTTTCTCTAAAATCTAAAAACCAGGTTAGAAATCTAGGGGTCATCATGGACTCAGACTTTAATTTCCAGAGTCACATTAAGTCAATTACATCATCTGCATTTTATCACCTTAAAAATATTTCCAGAGTCAAAGGCATAATGTCTCAACCAGACTTAGAGAAACTTATTCATGCTTTTATCTCCAGCAGGTTAGATTACTGTAACGGCCTGCTCACTGGTCTCTCAAAACGAGGGTTAAGACAGCTGCAGCTTATTCAGAACGCTGCTGCTCGGGTTCTAACTAACACCAGGAAGTACAACCACATCAGTCCAGTTTTAAAATCTCTGCACTGGCTTCCTGTTGCTCAGAGGATAGACTTTAAAACAGCACTACTGGTTTACAAGTCTCTAAATGGTTTAGCACCAGAATATATTTCTGAAATGCTAGTAGCTTATGAGCCTCCTCGGACTCTAAGAACATCTGGGACAGGCCTTCTGCTCGTGCCCAGAGTTAGAAGTAAACAGGGTGAAGCAGCGTTTAAGTTTCAAGCAGCAAAAACCTGGAACAACCTCCCAGATGAAGAAAAACAAGCCTCAACTTTAACAATGTTCAAGGGGAGGTTAAAAACCTTCCTTTTTAGCTCCCCCTACACCACAACTTAAAATGTTTTTTATCTGCACTCTTCTTCTTTTATAATGCTTTTAATCTTTCTTATGTTTCCAAATCTAAATCTTGTAAATTGTCTTTTATTTCTGTAAAGCACTTTGAGTTACCCAGTGTATTTATTGTGCTATATAAATAAAATTGCCTTGCCTTGCCTTGCCTAGTCTCCCTGCCCGTTGCCTCCTCTGAACTCTCGGTGGCCTCTGCCTTCTCTGGTCTCTCTGCCCCGTTGCCTCCTCTGGTTACTCTGTGGCCTATGCCTCCTCTGGTCTCTCTGCGGCCTCTGCCTCCTCTGGTTACTCTGTGGCCTATGCCTCCTCTGGTCTCTCTGCGGCCTCTGCCTCCTCTGGTCTCTCTGTGAACTTTGCCTCGTCTGATCTCTCTGTGGCCTCTGCCTCCTCGTCTCTCTGTGTCGCCTGCCTCCACTGGTCTCTCTGCCTTCTCTGCCTCCTCTGCTCTTTCTACCTCCTCTGGTCTCTCTGTGAACTCTGCCTCCTCTGGTCTCTCTGTGGCCTATACCTCCTCTGGATTCTCTGTGGCCTCTGCCTCCTCTGGTCTCTCTGTCTCCTATGCCTCCACTGGGCTCTCAGTGGCCTTTGACTCCACTCGTCTCTCTGTGGCCTCTGCCTCCTCTGCTCTCTCTCTGGCCTCTACCTCCACTAGTCTCTCTGACTTATCTGTCTCCTCTAGTCTCTCTGTCGCCTCTTCCTCCTCTGGTCTCTCTGTGGCCTCTGCCTCCTCTAGTCTCTCTGCCTTCTCTGCCTCCTCTTGTCTCTCTGTGTCCTCTGCCTTTACTGGACTCTCTGTGGCCTCTGCCTCCACTGGTCTCTCTGTGACTTATGCCTCCTCTGGTCTCTCTCTTGCCTCTGCCTCCTCTGGTCTCTCTGCCTCCTCTGCCTGCTCTGGTCTCTCTGTGACCTCTGCCTCCTCTGGTCTCTCTGTGGCCTATGCCTCCTCTGGATTCTCTTTGGCCTCTGCCTCCTCTGGTCTCTCTGTCTTCTCTGCCTCCTCTTTTATCTCTGTGGCCTCTGCCTCCTCTGGTCTCTCTGTGGACTCTGCCTCCTCTTGTCTCTCTATTCCTCTATCTCCTCTGGTCTCTCTGTCTTTCTGCCTCCTCTGAACTCTCGGTGGCCTCTTCCCCCTCTGCTCTCACTGTGGCCTCTGCCTCCTCTGGTCTCTCTCTTGCCTCTGCCTCCTCTGGTCTCTCTGCCTCCTCTGCCTGCTCTGGTCTCTCTGTGACCTCTGCCTCCTCTGGTCTCTCTGTGGCCTATGCCTCCTCTGGATTCTCTTTGGCCTCTGCCTCCTCTGGTCTCTCTGCCTTCTCTGCCTCCTCTCTGCTCTCTCTGTGGCCTCTG
>JALDNG010003507.1:0-26510 GCA_024349245.1 Neodontobutis hainanensis | reverse complement strand
TCTTCAGTTTGCTCCAACACTTTTAGGAGGTAGTAGTCTGCCAAGTTGGCCACATCATCCGGGTCTTGGGATCTTTTGATGAGGAAATGGTCATTATTCAATTCCTTTTCATTTTCTATAGCTTCTTCATTGTCATCGAGGTAATCCAAGGCACGTTCAACTTCGTGTCTATTATTATTATCCTCTTCTTCTTCATCTTCCTCTTCTCGCTCTTGTAGCGGCCCCCAGTCTTCGTCATCGTATGCTACATCCCTTACATTAAATAAGTCTTCATTGTCCTCCCCGGCTTTGTCATTTTCTTGTTTTAGATTGGGGCTTGTTAGCTTTCCCAGTTCCTCAAACACAGACTGGAGAGTGGCCAAGTTTTGAGGCGTGTACTTCTCTTCTACATTCTCATTGGTTCGTTTAAAGGGGTTCCCGTGATCAAAGTCTTCTTCCTGATCTCCTTCCCTTCTTCCTCATCATCCTCAAACATTAGCGGTAGCTTTGTGAGGTGTAATGACCTGTGGCTTGACTGCATCGCTGTTGCTACGAAGTGGCGCTGGTTTGGCGGCCTTTTCGGTTTGCTGAAGGGTGCTGAGAACAGCTTGTAGCAGCTCTTCGCTTTTATCCTCCTCTTCCTCTTGGCCCTTTTCTGGGTGGGGCTCATTGCTTTGCACAGGACTTGAAGCTAGTCTTAACATGGAGCGCAGATTCTCGTTGTCATCAGAGCCTGTGTTGGGATGGGCTTGCAGCTTTGAGTCTGTGTCAGTTCTTTGACGTAGACTTTGAATGTACTCCAAAGCTTTGAGCATGTCCTCGTTGGGAACTTGTGCATCGGCTTCACTCCCTCGCAGTCTGTGCTCTCTCAGCGAAGCCCCAGTAACACCAGAGGAGCTGAGGAACATGAGGAGGAGTAACGTGAGGCTGAAAAACACAGGGAGAAAGGTTTGGCCAGCGTGGAGGACCTGTGTAGAGATGACATGGTGACGCCTGCAGAGGAAAGAGACAGGCACATGTCAGCGCTGACCTTTACACATAAAGCTTGCTGGCTCACAACGGTTAGTGCGCTGGCATTTTTGAAATGTCTATTCTTTATGCGTCTTGTCGTCCCTGGACGTCTGCTGCAATGATAACGAGAGACTGTCGAGACATTTGAGGGTCAATCAGTTTGAAATTTGATGCCACCATCTTGACAGCTCAATTTATCATCACTGTATCCTTTCTGTGGCACAGTTCATAAAAACAAATGTGTTGTAATTCAATAAAGGTACAATGGCCTAAAGTGTAAACAATAAGGTAAAACCTTTACATATGTGTAAATGTAAAGTTAAACTTTATTTAGATATTTCCTTTTTTGTCCTATTTTTTTTTACATTCTTACTTCTTGTTTAGTTACTTTTAGCAACATTTCATCCTTTAAAATCAATTTCACTCTTTTTACAATGTGTTAAATTTTAGGTTTACTTCCTTTGTAGTACTTAAAATTACTTTTGAAAACACTTGTTGCTTTATTCATTTTTAGCATCATTTTATTGTGTGTACTGTGAGGTACAGAATATTTTCAAGCTGTCAGTCTAAATTTAAAGAGATCACATTTTTTTGATTCTTAAGTCAGTTATCTTATTTGTCTTGCCTTACGTAACGCCCCTGGTTCATCATGTTTTCTATTTTTTGCAATGCCGTTTTATAATTAAACACAAATGAAAATAAAGATCCATGTCTTATTTATTTATTTATTTATTTTTCTTTCTTTTGCAAATAAAACAAATGCTGGTGCCATGTTTTCAACAGTACCATTGTGCTTTTCAAAAGCTTGTTGTGTTGTGTTATGAGCGCTACAACATCGTCCCTTTGGTGGTATTTGTGCATCTCTGTGGAATTGGAGCTGCCTGTTTGCAGCAGCAGTCACACACAGCGCCAGCATCAGCTCTGGTGCAAATCTCATTAATGGACAAATTGCTGCTGGCTGTGAGTCACGGCCTGCGGTTGTCAAGGAAACTCGTGAAGAAACGCCTACTTTTACCAGTAAACTCCAGCTGTGATTGGTATTGTCAATTATAATCTACTTATTCCCTAATAAACACCAGTTAGTTCAGTGGATTTTTGAGCTGCATTAATAAACTGACTAAATACATTAAATCAATATATAATTACTGTTATATTACTTTTCCTCACTAAAAAATAAATAAAAGTGAATAGTACAACATTTTCACTGTTTACTTTTTACTATTATTTCAATAGCAAAACAAAACTTTTAACAATAATTTCAAATTTAAAAGTGAAACAAAACCAGAAGCCAGAACAAAGAAATGCTCTAACTGTTAACGACGACGCAAAGCAACCTCTTCACTTTCACATCTGTAGCTGAGCATCAAGTTGGCAATGTAGGAAATCTCCTTTAAGTCGTTTAAAACAGTTGTATAGGCTACGTCAAGGAAAAACACGGAAAACATACACCTCGCAAAGTGAACAACGACAAAAGAAATACAACTAGCTCTCACCTTTTGAATCCTGTTTAATTTGCTGAGAAGGTCGTGAGTGAGCTGTGCATCTCTCTGCCTCCATGAAGCGCGCTGTGAGTGTGGTTCAGCACCGCGGACAGCTCCAGTGCTATTAGAGAGGCCACGTGACTCCTGCGTCAGCGGGAGATACGCAACACATGCGCGTCCACCAACACACAAACGTGTATGCGCACTTCATTCGAGTCAGCCAAACAGCTGCCTTTGAAAAACATTTAGACTGAAACTAGTTTAGGCTCGTTTATTGTGAAGCTTGTGGACAAATAAATTTCTCAGGTTAGGTTATTAGCCACTGGCCAGTAGGCTAGCTAAATAATTCGAAAAGTAAACTAGTTAAAACAGCACAAATACGTTTATTTTCTTTTTTTATTTTCTAAAGAAAAGAAATTAAGCAAAATACAATAAATTACAATAAAAAAACAGCAACAGAAAATATATTGAAAAAAACAGCAAAAAAAACAAACAATGAGAGAACAAAACTGTGACTAACTTAGAAACTTATCTTTGCATCTGGTGGCAGCTGAAAGACATTTGTTACCATGACAACCGTTAACTAGACTTGCTGGCAGCATCCCTAACAAAAGGGATATATTGTTTACCTATTACCTGTTTAGCTCTAGCCCAGGAGCTCCTTGCTGGTTCTGTCAGTGCAGTTTACATTAATATGTTGTTAATATTAATATGAACTGTGTGAATGTATAACGGAAAGAGTAGTTTGGTTGTTTGTTCAGCCTATTTCGATTGAACTATTGGCACTGAGCTTCAACCCAACTGGGATTAAATAACTTCTATCTTTTTTGGTTTAGTGAGGCCATAAAAGGCTGACGGACTTTCTAATACACGCTCTATTTAGGTCTTATATCTCTTTGGGGCTAAATGTGAATGCATTGCTAAAACTGCCTTGTTTTTTAAGTTTGTGCTGTGCTTATATCTTGATGGGTTTAAAACGCTCAGAGGTCATGTATTTGATTTGCGTGAATAAATAGTCTAGATAAAATACTATACAGTCTAAAATGCTTATATCTTGATGTGGGTATATGACTGAAAGAAGTATTTTTTATCATGGGGGATATGGTCTGTTTTGTCTCTGCTGCAGTGCTCAGAGATGGTTAAAGTCCATTGATGAGTCATATCCTACAGACACCGCCAAAGCCTGTAACGGGGGTTGTGTGTGTGTGTGTGTGTGTGTGAGTGTGTGTGTGTGTGTGTGGGTGGGGTGACGGGGACTGCAGAGCGCTGTGTGACAGAGGCAGAAACACACACAGCAGTTTTGTTCACCGGCAAGCTGCTGTGCACACTATTTTTGGCCACTTGTCAAATCTTGTATGGATCAGTTTGCATTACTCACTATTTCATTCACAAATCCTCCTTATTTCAGCGTTTAATGTGAGCCAAGGTTGTGTCACAGTCAGCTCCCATAGCCTAGATAAGGAGCGCATTAACATAGAGAACAGAGTGTTTCTAAAAGAAGAACAGGAAAGGCCTATTTTTAAGCAGTGTAAAATGGGGTCGCCTACTTTACATCATATAAATCCAGTCTCCCAAACATAAATGGAAAAGTGAAGAACCTCCAAAATACCCCTTAAAACTCTCACAGACCTTTTTAATGCTGGCTGGGTAACATAATATTTCCTTTGTTCAAGAAAAGCTTAGAATTGGCTGGCTGATCAATAAAACCATTAGAGAATTGGGAAATGTTAGGCTTCCGTTGTAGTAATATAGTAATGTAAACTGGCTCCTTGGTGATTCTAGGGTAAAGGTTTTGTAATTTACTACTGTATTTGTGTTCTTTTATGCACAGAGATGGCGAGTAATGATGTTTGAATGAACAATGGTTATGCTCAGACAAGAAACACTGTTGCTTATGATTAGGAGAAAACATTGTGTAATATAGAAAATGTCTTTAATACAATCAACAGCTCACACAAGTTCAGTATATCATTTTTTTTCTTGTATTTTCTTGATAAAATATGTTTGTCATCTTGCATATGTACTTGTATCTGGACTGGACAGGGATTACAAGAAACATTAGATAAATTCTTGGAGACTTGTATAATTCATTGAACAGATGTCAACATGATCCCAGTTTGGAGGAGACACTGGTCATTCACAGTAATATCTTGATGGCAGATAGCATTTTATTTTACTCCAGGAAGAGATTTGTGGGTATGTTTTAGAGTTAGGAAAGAATAATAAGGATAATGGCAACTTTTGGTAAAACATTGATACATCTTGTATATACATGTAAGCAATCATACTACACCTACAGACACCTCTCTATTGAAGATGTTTTAACACAAATTCTTAAATGAACTAAAGTCATATTCACAAGTCAAGCCAGGTCTTTAAAGTCTCTTATTACCAAAGGCCTGTGTTTGGAGTAACCTTCACTGGAATAAGTCTTTTTCAACTTACGTTGGACATTTTACAGCCAGTCCATGAGAAACCAGGACCAAAAAGCTGATTTTAATCACCTGTCTCCGTCAGCCCAATTACCCTGCCCTCATCTCATGACCAACACACACAGTGGCAGTTTCGTACTGATAAAGCTTGAGCTGTCTGGCTAATTGCTTGTGGTCATGTCTGTGGCAGGATTACTGGTAAACAGAAACCAATTACTGTTCAGATCCACCCCATTTCCCTTAAACAGGATTGGGTTCAGGACAAATGAGAAGTTTTCTTTCAAGGCAATTAGCAGTTTTCCTCTTATTTACGGCAGTGCGAGGGACTGAATGATGGTATTGATTGTAAAACCTCTTTTTCAGACTTCTTTTCTGGTCTCATAGAAGTAAATGTGTTTGAAAATAATAGTATTTGATGTTAATGTGTTAAGAAGAAAGCAGAAAGAAGATAGTGTTGTTGAAAAATACTCAGATGTGATGGCAAAATGATGGCAAAAAATAACATCAAATTCAAAGTTCTGAAAGTGGCATTTTGTCTAAGAATACTTAGTTTGTTGAGATAGTGTTTCAAATTTGATAAGATAAGGGCCACATTGACAGAGTTAAGAGTTAAAATATTAAAACAGTAAATGGATTGTGGCCTGTTAAAGCATCGTTTTGGTCATTTCTGAATAGGTTTGTATAAGTTATATCTCTTCATAGTGTAAAAAAAATATCAAGAATTTGTTCCTTTATAAGCAGAATTTTATTTTAAGAGTTTTTTTACTTCTATCCAATTGAACCCATTTCCAAAAGTAGTAATGTTTTTTAAAAATTATACAATTATACAAATTGTTGACCCAAGTTAAATAGTTGCAACCCATTCTAGGAATCACTGGTTTAGAGCATCTTCAGATCTGCAGCCATTATGGTCTCATATTTATCCCTAAATGTTACACTTGCGGCAGACAACAACATTTGTTTTTTAAGTACAAGACCAATCCATCCAACATCATGAAGCCAAATCCCAAAGCACTCAGGTTTGACAGAATTATTGCCACTAGTTGCTAAAACTGTGGACGTACATTGTGTAACACTAATGGTTTTCTGCTCTGACACAGACCTGTCTTGTTTCTTTTCTTTTGTTGCATTGTCCCACACTGGCTGCTCCCCATTCACGACCACAGCCAATAACTCTCTTCCTTAACACCAGTTGTCAGGAGCTTGGCAGGAACAATACAGAGACACAGAGGAAGGGGGGAGTGGGCCAACAAGGTGTGATGTCAGCTGCATATTGCTGGTCAAATGTGTGTGTGTCTGGGTTTGACGCAATAAGACTCTCTGATTGCATCCATTTAGGCTCTTTTGTGAAATATGAGATGTGGCACCAGAGTCATTTATAGCACACCAGAGCATATAAAAACATCGTCACCACATTTTCCCTGAAATGATTCAAAGAGCAAAGTCATTGAGCTTGTGAAAGCTTACCCAATGGCCCATAAAGGGTCTAAAAGGTTTACAGAGTAAATATTATGCTTCTGAGTCAAGGAAGAGGAACATATGTGACATGATAACATTTGGAGTTATGTTTTATTCTAAGATCTCAGTGTCGTAAATAAAACAGTGCTTCCTCCAAAAACATCATTTATATATCTCAAATTAATTTTCTTGTTTTTATTTTGACAAAAAGGGGGAGAGGCGCAGTGTGCATCCACAACAGGGGAGTGAGTCATCGGTTTACTGACGCTCTGTGAGATGAATGCAGCAGAAACAATCACAGTACTCGAGCCGTTTATGATAATATAAGAGAAATATGCAACAACAAAATGATGAACAGTGCTTTTAAAACACTGAATGAGGCTTTCTATCACCGCACCACTATATTCTGGTATGTTCATATATAGATGCTAGTTATGGTCTTTGCAAGTACTATATTCTTAGACATTTCTGATGTGACCTGCTGCAAACATCTGTGTAATGCCTAGATAACCACCGTATTGACCATTGTCTATAGTTGTCCCTATATATGCCCAGTACTTACAACATCAAATACCTGAAGCCAGTAAAAAATGCACCTTACAAATTGACAATTATTCCAAAACAGTTAGCAAGGCCATTGTGCAGTGCATACATAATATTACTGCTTTATCTTGAACATGTATTTCTGTCAATCAAAATTAAACATATGAGTTTTGATTATAGGGTGACTTGGATTAGAGCTCAGAGTGCCAAATACAAATGATCATTAAATATATAGTATTTCTTATTCTACATAAGACATTTTGTTCCAAATAGTTAAACTTAATGTGTACTCAAAACATGAACAAGAACAAAGTTTTATACGAGTTTCATTTCTCTTCCGCCTACTCTCTGAAGTCTATTGTTGGCCACTGTTATCACATTGTCTCAGCGTATCACAAAGCAACATGTAAAAGTAATGGTACAAAGTTGCATGAATTCTTTAAACCATTGTACTTTTCGTTTGCCTGTGGGGAGAAGACCATTGAAACATGGGAAACTTATTTAAAACAAATCCAGAGAAGGAGATAAGGAGATGTATCTGAAGTTATTACAGGCAAAAGGAAAGCAAAGAGCATTTTTTATAGGATCCCTTTTATATTCACACTTATTACCAGCAAGTTACACATTTAGGTTCACTCATTAATACATCAAGATGTCATCTTTTCATTGTCTGAAGCTTTAAAGTGGCGGCTTTTTCTTCTTTCATCATCTAAAGGTAACTCATGCTGTGTTAGTGGCACATCAGGGAATATCTGCTGTTTACCTCTTTGACAATGACAGAAATAAACTGGCTCCTCCTTCCTCCGCTGCCCCATGGCTTTTACAGCCTTATTTTGCAGCGAGCAACAGGAGCACTTGTAAAGAAACAGGAGGTGAATGTGGAAGGCTCCTGAAATAAAACTTATTGAATTACTGACAGTGAACACAAAAACAACCAAAAACCTTATAGTGCTATTCATAATGGTTCTTACTTATTAAAGGTGGGGTGTGTTTCTGGCCATTTTGCTGGGCATTTGTTGAAACACAACACAGTAAGGGACACACTAGTTTTTTTTATACAGTGTTCTGTTTCTATATTCTCTATGTTTTCATCCAGTACTTAAACATTTTCTGGCTTTTCTGGAATAATACAGTTAAATTGTTTTGTTGACCCAAATTAAATCGTTCCACAATCTCACCATAGACAGCCGTAACTTGCGTAACTGGATGGATGAATGAATTAGTTTCTTAATTTGGCCAAACAATGAACTAATTGATCACAGAGGAATACAAAACATAATCTATGGTCCATCTGCTTTTGAGCGCTGGGACAAATTAAAATGTGCAGCAAGCATGAGCGTCTCTGAACCAGCTCCACGTGTTGAATCATGAGAAGTGGAGGAAGAGTACTCTCACCACAGGATGATAACATTTAGTCTTATAGGCTGCAAATGGATCAGATATAGAGTTCAAGCAAGCACATAAAATACATTAAACCAAAAAGCTGTCTTTATATGAAATTATAAGCCATCATGTCACTAAGGTTAGGTAAGGTTTGTTACAGTTTCAATCATAACATTTTTGGCTTTATTATTGTCTTTGTGCCTTACATGTGGTTACTTCCCAAACAACTGAGTGGCACAGTGACACATAGATCATAAACTTCCACAAAAATATGCTGTGTTTATAAGAGTATTTTACACATAATGTAACATGTGTATATATTGTCTATTGCACTGGGTGAAGATGTTCCCATTGCACAAAGACAAGGTTATTGCTTTGGATGGCATAAGAAGTTTATAACATAAATGAAAGTCATAAAAAAAATCATCATTTATCTTCTGTGCTACAGCCATAACCCGTTTAATTTAACAGCAGTTTTGTCATTTAGCTACTGTATCCTTGCACTGCAGCATTTAAAAAATAGTAGCGCTGTGTTTGGCAACATATTATTTCAACCTATAGGTTTTTATCTTTTTCTCTAAATTTGTCCGGGAACTGGTTTGTGTTGAGTCTGCCTAATGATTACATGTTAGCTCCAGAGCTGCACCGCAAATTCCTCTTGAATCATTTATTACGGGTTGCTTCCTTTTACAGACCAGAGCAACACATTGCATCAGGTCCTTCTGCATCCTCCTGCATCTCACATCTAAGCCACACTGGGGTTATTGTTACCTTTTTTATACTATTATGTTTTCAGTAGTATGGTTTCTGCTTCTGTGATATCATTCACAAAATTCAATAGACCTATAAAGCCTACTTTGCTCTATCTTTGATTTGATGATTTTTAAGTATTTCTTTCCTATAAATCACTGTGTGGCAGTGCATTGAATGAGTCTCTTTGTCCTCCAACTGAGGACAAATCCATAACCACAGATGTCACACCTAACTTTCCAGTTCAAATGTCGCTTTCACTAAACAGAGCGGCTGACGTGTTTCCCTCAGGCCGACAGGTGCTTTCCCACACACACAACCTACATTTGTATTTAAATGGCTTCAAAAAGACAAGTCTGTGATCACCTACAGCTCTGTAGGGACATGCTGTGGTGTAGTAGAGAACAAAAAAGTAGTAGAGATAAATCACTTGGCTCTTATTTGTTTTTCTCACATGATTTCACACAGGTTTGTGCAGTTGTAAGAACAGCAGATTAAGCAACATAGGCAGATTTGACAGATGCAATACACTTAGTTCAGTTGTATGAGAAAATGTATGCACAATTCACCCTTTACATAAATCCTGTATCTACTGTATATCTCAAAGAATAGCTGGGGTTGGGAGAGTTAATTTACCTGCTATTTACCTGATGCTGATATTTCAAAAACTCAAAAACAATGCATTTTCCGAATAAAGTGTTGATTGGAGCAGCTGGATAACATTAAGGCCACTCATTGCCATATAACTAAATATAACCACTGGCAATTTATGAGTTTAGTTTTATTCAGCATCACTCTACTACTCTTGCGCAGTGGCTCTAGAGCGGTTGTCCTATAATTGGAAGGTTTGCGGTTTGATTCCTGCTATCCCTGGTTTATACTGTCATTGTGTCCTTGGGCAAGACCCTTAACCCTCCTTGCCTCCAGTGTCTGTTGAACTGGTGTATGAGACATGAAAGTGTGTCTCTCTGTCTGCCCCAGGTGTAAATGTGTGT
Source organism: Neodontobutis hainanensis (assembly GCA_024349245.1). Lineage (NCBI taxonomy): Eukaryota > Metazoa > Chordata > Actinopteri > Gobiiformes > Odontobutidae > Neodontobutis > Neodontobutis hainanensis. Next base: position 16,478 of record JALDNG010003507.1, on the reverse strand, counting down.
GACTGTGTAGGTGAGTTTGGTGGTGGTCGGAGAAGCCTCTAAATGCACACCATTTACCATTTTACCCTGCAGTATTGTTCGTCTGGATGTTTCCTTGGATACTCTGCAGCAGCCTCACCTTTATTAATAGACTATATGCTGATGTTGCCAATGATACTGGAAAGACTTGGATCAAGAAGCTACCGCAGAATTATGTTTAAATCTCTGGCACACTTTATGACTACACTTGACAGGCAAAATACTGGGTTAATAGACCTACTCTTGAGGTGGGGCAGTTCAGGGGCAGTAAATATTGACCAGAGAAGCATAATGGCATTTGTGCTATTAAATATTTAGGCCTACACACAACACAAACACTTTTAAAAGGCAATCTTAACCCATACCCACACAATAAAGTCACGTGGTATTATTTCAACTGTAGGCTTGCATTTCTCCAGTTGCTATTTTAGTTTATCATTGACAACTGTTGCTGTATTGTTTAAAGTCAAAAGTCAAAGTCTACTTTATTGTCAATTCTGCAATTCTGTGTTGATGGGGGGGTCCACAGGCCCACAGTGTTTGTGATCCCCCTCCAGGTGACCAGGCCATCACCTGGTCACCTGGAGGGGTGGGGCTTAAATATTAAATAACGTAATAGCATAGAGTTTATCAATCAAAGAATGGTCAGAAGCAAGACAAAAACTACAAACACAAACTTTTGCCTCAAAGCTAAAGGTGTGATGTTTGAACCCAGGGCCAGTTTAGCGTCTGCACGTCGTCCCCATGTTACCATAGGTTATGTCATCTTTCCAGTGTCCAAAAAAACCTGCATGTATAGGATGAATTGGTGACTCTGGGTGGCCTATAGTTATTGAATACGAGAGTGAATAATTGTTAGTCAGTGTCTTTAAGTATTTTCCCTGCAATTATCCGCCACACCTTATGCCCTGAGGTGCAGCTCAGATAGGCTCGAGCCCCCCTCGACCCGTAACCTGTATGCAGTAGAAAATGAATCACACACACAAACAGTTTAGGAAACACACTTAGAATCATTTGGACACAAGGAGGAAATAGGTTTTTAATTCTTCTTGGTAGTTTTGCTTGTCTGAGTGTGTATCCAGTTGAATGAAATACACTTGTTGTCCTCCTCCTGATGCTTAGCTGTGACGAATAGCTTGTTAATAGCCATTAAAACTAGCGGTTGCTAAGTGCTTGTAGAGAGACAGGAAACAGCATTAGGACTGTGGCTGTCTGCTACATCCATCTCCATCGAGCTGCAGAGGGGAGGGGAGGGGGGAGGGCATCTGGACGTACAGACCGAATGACTCATAGGTCAGACTTGTGTGTGTGTGTATGTGTGTGTTTGTTGTGGACATCACATCTCTGCATTTGCACATTATGCAAAGTTGTTGTTCTGTCTAAAGGAGAGCAGACTTCATTTATGTTTCCTTCATTCAGATCAGCCTTTTATACAGCAATCTCAAAGTAACACGCCTCACTGATGAGAAATGTAGTTCATTTGACATCTTTTATGCCCATCAGTCACACTCTGCCAGACAAGTCACACATCCAACAAATTCACAGTCAGGCTAATAAAAAGTGACTATTTTGAGCAGTGCTTATACTTTTGAATGTGTTCTTCCCAATAAACAGATAAAAACAGTGCTATTTACAGTGTTGTGTTATTTTAACAATGTCTACTCTACTTTAGACTAATTAACACAAATTAATGCAATTTTTTTATGCTGTAAATTAAAAGCTAATATAGTAATCCTTTGTTGCTGTAGAAATTAAATTTAAGTCATAATGACTGACATACAGCAACATATTTTTTTTTCTTATACTTGTGTTCATGGGTGTTTGTTGTTTGTGTTTTAAGCCACTGTGACAAAGCAATTTCTCTTATGGATTAATAAAGTTAACTCTAAATCTAAGTTAATCTACATTATGATGCAGACAGAGACTCCGACATAAACACCTGTTAGCATATGCTAAAAGTGGCTGTATAGGCTCCATCCTGAATGTATTTATATAACTAATCTCAGTACCATTTGTAATGTGCATGCAGCCTGTACATGTATAAAGTTATAGATAAAATAATGGAACACAGAATCTGCTTTTCAAAAGTTTAAAAACTAGTTTAAAAACTCTTTTGTAAACTGAACCTCTAAATAATATTATTTATCAGATACCTTAATCAGAGTGTAGAATAGTCATTTTAAGACACTGATATCTTCTTTTTGTGTGTTTTTTTTTTATTAATTTCTCTTTGGGAGCTTTGTGTAAACAGGTTTAAACCTCTGTTGATATCCTCTGCATGAGGTCAGAAGCTTGCTTGCAACTACACTGTCATTTGGTGAATGAGATTGACTGTATTAGTCAATGCAGCTAGAACACATGTGGCCTGTTGACATAAATCTGTGGTAATTTTAATTTGTTCCTGGGCAGAGGAGGAAATCCAGAGATGAAATATTTTCTGCATTGTGTTGTGTTGATGCCCGTGTAAAGAGTTTAATGACAGGGAGAAGAAAATGGCTGTAATTAGACTGAGTCATTGCAGAGGGAAGGGGAGGGGGTGTCATAGGGTCTGTGTGTGTGTGTCAGGATTAATGAATACATGTTCTGGAGTTAGGGAGTCATGTTGCACATTCTCAATTAAATTAGACCTAACAAACAAAAAGTATAGAAAACATGACACTACCTGCTTACTACCATTCAATTTCCCTCTGCCACTTTCTACTGTGAAGTTATTTGAGCTAAAGAAATGCCTTAAATGCCTGTAAGACACAATCCAAACGTGAGTAATGAGCTGGACTGTGGTGTGTGTTTTCTTTCAAGCTTAAACACACCTGCTGATGTATTGCCAGACATCCTCTCACTTCTCTTCCAAAAGGGATTTGCACTTGGTCCAGGTGTAGGGCTGGTCGCCATGGAGACCAGAGGTGGTGTTTCTGTTGGATGAATGGGTGTCCCCTAAAGAACATGGGATATCAGTGTGAAAACAAACAAACACTACTGAGAAGAAAATGTCTTTACATAACCCTCTGTCAGCAACACTGACATTATTTAGAAAAGGTTCAAATTGCTTTCTATCAAGTGGAAAGAACTGTGAAGGGAAGGGATTCTAGACCCTTTTGACTTGGCAAAGTGAATGGATAAGGCTGGGCAGGCTACAAACAATAAGTATGTGGATATATTTATAATATATCCCAATGCACACAGACTGTCACACGCTGAGATTGAGTTGAAAACTTTATATCTTTTTTAATATCTTCTACAATTCTAGATGGCTTTACTCTCAAAATTTTCTTCTTCAAATGTCTCCAGGAGAAGAGTGTTAAGCAGCGAGGTGGACTTAAAGAGGAGAAGGGACTGTGTGGGGCAAACTAATTTAGAGATGTCTGGTGATTTCAAAAAACTCTTTTTGTTTGAAGTGTGAGTTTGGGACAACAACAAATCAATAGAAAACAAAAGAGTGGACTGTAAAACACCGCAGACTGCAATGTTGTAAGATCTAGCAGTTTTATTTCAGCAGCAGCGCTCGTCTCCACACCAGTCGATAAAATCCTTGTTCTTAAATACTGCAGATTGTGAAGCGGCTGAGGTCAACACGTTTTTAGAGTAGATATATGACACCAGAACAGAAGCGGTAATCCCAATTCAGGGAAGGGAAAATACATGGGGAGGGATTTAAAATGCAGGTCTATGGGGGTTTTTACAGAGATTACCCTCTGCATTGCACCGTGGCCACAGTTGAATCCAAGCCATTAGCCTTTACTTTACAGCTTTTTTAAGTGACTCACCCCCAGAAGACTTCAAAGACAGCTTTAAAGCACTGTATTCTCAGGGAAAAAACACACAATTGTCTGTCTTTTCCTGGTCCTATATGTGACAGTTCCAGCTCATATTTTCAGTATAGCCCTCTGCTTCTCAAGTAATGACCCTCTCATGTAATAGCTGTGACCCTATTTGTGACATGTTTTTTAAAATTACGTGAATGTATTTCCAAAAGCTTTCTGTGTGCTATGTTTAGCCTCACATGCTAACGCTTTGACTTTGACCTTTATATCTGGATATCAAAAAGGAACATGGACAAGACTGTGTTTACATAAATAAACACTACTTCTGTTGTAATAATGAAGGCAATCACCTGTTAATGTTATGATTATACCCATTTTTTTTTCTGTTTTAATGAATTAATCTGTGTTTTACTTTACGGCGGTCATTATTGATAACTGGGCCTTAAATATAACGTTTTATTACGGTGGCAATAAAACTTGCAGATTTGTACTTTTTCTAACCTCTGGAAACATTGTGCATCTGCGTAAGACTGTCTCAAGTGTTTAACTTCAGAATGGAGCCGCACATATTGGTGGCCCTGTTTAGGGGGGTTCAGAAGGTGCAAGCATGTTTTTCACACTGTGGAAAAGAAATGTGCTATAGCCTATAGCTTCCTGCCAGAGTTCATGTCTTGTCTGAAACTCAGACAAGCTCAAATTGCTTAAATTGGTGGCTTAAATTAACGGAACCAATAACTCCAATGAGTTATTAGGCCTGTTGTGTGTCACTTCACTTACACCTCTATTTCTGGTCCAGATTGTTGCATGAGATTAGGTCAGGAAGGAAGCACAAAAGTAAAAGGAAAAAAGAGAAGGATGAGCCAGAAGAAAATCAAGCGTTGCCACTATGACATCATATGCTAATACATATTGCTGTGTTTTGTTCCCTCGATAAATACTAGCGTAAGTGAGTCATAGCCTCATTGTGAAACAACAAACACTCAACTCTCCACATTTTAAATAACACTAACTAATGCTATAATTAAAATCACAGTGGCATTGTGGCCCAGAAGCTCTTTACTCTCATCATAGACACACTGCTCACTGACAGGGTGTTGTCATGCTTGTCATTGTCCAAATTAATCATATTGGAGACAAAAACCTTAGGACCGATCAATTTTCTGTCCAGACAAATGAAGGAAGCCATTTGCAGAGCTGTCCAACGGCATAGACACCGATGAAGCAGCAGCCCCACACAAACAGACCCTGATGCCCAATAGGACTCACTGAATGCATTATAATTGACCATCCTGTAGCTTTTGACATTGATTGTGTTTGCTGGGTGAATATATTTTCCAAGACAATAAGAAAATGAGAAAGAATGAAGAAGAGGTAGACATTAATTGCTGGACTGTCAAAAGACATGTAAGCCACAGCTGTTTCCATTGACTCTCACTGTTTAATGAATTAATCTGTGTGGGGCAGCTGTTTAACAAAGCCCTGTTCCTATTGTTCCTAGTCCTTGCCTTTTTTTCTGTCTCAGCTTGACTCACTTCATCTTTCATCGTTGCATCGCCTCCTCAACACCTCTGCACAGTCCTTGTTCATTAGGATAAATAAACACTTGGCAGGTTGAGCAGGGTTGTCATGTAATACAGTTAGTGGCTCACTGCTGAAGGCTGCTACCTGCCTTCTGCTAATTAGACACATGATAGTGTTGCATTGTGCTGTTGCAGGCAATAAACAGTCTTCACATTTGTTCACAAGTGTTCTTTACCATCAAACTGCTCTGAAGCAACAAACTCTCAAAGACAATCACATAATCCCTGTTCACTTCACTGACAAAGGACTAACTTAATGTTTATATATATATATATATATATATATATATATATATATTTATATATATATATATATATATATATATATATATATATATATAGTAGCAGCAGGATAGCTCAGCTGGTAAGGACAGGGCTTTTCACACGGGGACCCGGGTTCGAATCCCCTCGGGTGCTATCCAGTGGGGTCCTTAGGCAAGACCCTTCGCGCTACTGCCTACCTCATAAAAATGGTGAGAGACAATAAATGCTATGAGAAGCCGGATCAGACGGCGACCGGCCAAACAAGGTCTGCGTCAGGTGTTGGGGAACCAGAGCAACTTGATGACAAATGGGCTACTGGAACAAGAACAGGAACAGGAACAGCACGGAGATGGACGAGATGCGATAACAAGGCTCTGTTGGAATGCTACTACTCCAGTAACCCTAGTCAGAGGGGTTACATGAAGAGGATGTGGGATGAATGGTTACTTCGAAACCCACAGTCCAGGCTTACACCGAAGCACCTAGTAGCTCAGTGTTCCAACATCCACAAGCGGCAACTGCTATCACAACTTGAGATTGACGAGATACAACACAAATGCTACGGCAAGGGGGAGCCAGGACGAGAGGTCAGTGGGGAGCCAACGAGGGCTCCTCAACCAGAGATTGGGTACGAAGCCCCAATAAGTGCAATAACGCTGAACGAGGCAGCGACTGACCTGAAAGACAAGATCATGGCGAGAATGAATGAAAGGCAACCCCGACGCCAACTACAACGGCTAAGTGAAGTACCATCAGAAAGTCTCCTAGAAGATGTGAATGCAGCATTAAGTGCGATCCCTACCACAACCATCACTGAAACCAATGAGCTGATATACACCTCAGCAGCAGTGATCCTTGAGATGCTTGGCTATAAGAGCAACCATGGGAACCATGATAAACAATACCCACCATGGAAACAAAGGCTGGAGGCTAAAATCAAGAAGGCACGGAGAGAAGTGAGCCAACTGACAGAGGCCAAGAAAGGTGCAATGAGAAAACAAGTACCCAATAGGTACAACCAGATGCCAATACCTGAAGCACTTGAAACTGCCAAACAAAGGCTCCAAGCCTTGGCCAGCCGCCTAAAGAGGTACACAAGAGAGAATGAAGCCAGAAGAATAAACCGGCTGTTCGCAACTCAACCTGCGAAAGTGTACGCTCAGTGGCAGGGTAATAATAACAGCAGGGCCGACCCACCAAGGCTGGAAACTGAACAATACTGGAAAAATATATGGGAGAGGAGGCATCACACAACAGCGATGCACAGTGGCTGGTGGCTCTGAGAGAGGACCACAGCAACCTCCCTGAACAGAATCCAGTTACCATCACAGCGGCAGACGTTCAAGAAAGAGTCTCAGGTATGAAAAACTGGACAGCACCGGGCCCTGACAGGATCCACACCTACTGGCTAAAGAAGTTCACTGCACTCCATGAGCGCCTTGCAGCACAAATGAACCAGCTGCTAAGGGATGGGACGCACCCTGAATGGCTTACCGAAGGGCGTACAATCCTGATCCTGAAGGATCCCACAAAGGGTACAGTCCCATCCAACTATCGGCCAATAACCTGTCTCTCCACAACATGGAAGCTCATGTCAGGCATCATCGGCTAAGATAAGTGGGCACATGGATCAATACATGAGCAAAGCACAGAAGGGCATCGGAAAAGAAACCAGAGGAGCCAAACACCAACTCCTGGTTGACAGAACAGTCACCCAAGACTGCAGAACCCGACACACCAACCTGTGCACTGCCTGGATTGATTACAAGAAAGCATATGACTCAATGCCACACACATGGATCACTGAATGCTTGGAGATGTACAACATCAACAGGACTCTAAGACACTTCATTGCAAACTCGATGAGGCTATGGAAAACCACCCTTGAGGCCAATGGCAAGCCACTTGAACAAGTATCCATCAAATGTGGCATATACCAAGGAGATGCTCTGTCCCCACTGCTGTTCTGCATAGGTTTGAACCCCTCAGCCAAATAATCAACAAGACTGGCTATGGATACCGACTCAGGAATGGGGCCACCATCAGTCACCTCCTCTACATGGATGACATCAAGCTATACGCTAAGAGCGAGCGGGACATTGACTCACTGATCCACACCACCAGGATCTACAGCTCTGACATTGGGATGTCATTCGGGCTTGAGAAGTGTAGTCGAATGGTGACAAAGAGAGGGAAGGTAGTCCACACAGAAGGGGTCTCACTACCAGAAGGAACAATAGCAGACATTGAGGATGGTTACAAGTACCTTGGAATACCACAGGCAAATGGCAACCTTGAAGAGGTAACAAGGAAAACAGCAACTGCCAAATACCTCCAACGAGTAAGGCAAGTCCTAAGAAGTCAGCTCAATGGCAAGAACAAGGCACGGGCAATAAACAGCTATGCCCTGCCAGTGATCAGATACCCTGCAGGAATAATAAGGTGGCCAAAGGAAGAGATACAGACCACAGACGTTAAGACACGAAAGCTCCTCACCATGCATGGAGGGTTCCATCCCAAATCCAGCACCCTGAGACTGTACGCTAGCCGTGAAGGAAGGCGGCCGTGGACTAGTGAGTGTGAGAGCCACTATCCAGGATGAAACATCCAAGATCCACAAGTACATCAAAGATAAGGCCCCGACAGATGACGTGCTTAGTGAATGTCTCAGGCAACGGGAGCAGCGGAAGAGGAGCTGGAGGAGGGACCATCATGGGAGGACAAACCCCTACATGGGATGTACCACCGAACATAACTGAAGTGGCTGATATCAAGAAATCCTACCAATGGCTAGAACGGGCCGGACTGAAGGACAGCACAGAGGCACTCATCATGGCTGCACAGGAACAGGCCCTGAGCACCAGAGCAATAGAGGCCCAGATCTACCACACCAGACAAGACCCAAGGTGTAGGCTGTGCAAACAGGCCCCTGAGACAATCCAACACTTAACTGCAGGGTGTAAGATGCTGGCAGGAAAGCATACATGGAACGCCATAACCAAGTGGCTGGCATAGTGTACAGGAACATCTGCACGGAGTACGGACTGGAAACCCCAAGGTCAAAGTGGGAAACACCTCCAAAGGTGGTAGAGAATGACCGAGCCAAGATCCTGTGGGACTTCCAGATTCAGACTGACAGAATGGTAATGGCGAACCAACCAGACATCGTGGTGGTCGACAAACAGCAGAGGAAAGCTGTTGTGGTTGATGTGGCAATACCAAGTGATTGCAACATCAGGAAAAAGGAACATGAGAAATTAGAGAAATACCAAGGGCTCAGAGAAGAGCTAGAAAAGTCTTGGAAGGTGAAGGCGACAGTGGTGCCCGTGGTCATCGGAGCACTTGGGGCAGTGACCCCCAAACTGGAAGAGTGGCTACAGCAGATCCCTGGAAGAACACCAGACATCTCGGTCCAGAAAAGTGCAGTACTAGGAACAGCAAAGATACTGCGCAGAACCCTCAAGCTCCCAGGCCTCTGGTAGAGGACCCGAGCTCGAAGGATGAGACCACCCGCGGAGGGTGAAGGACAAAGTTTTTTTATATATATATATATATATATATATATATATATATATATATATTAAAGCTGTTAATGTCCTTGAGGTACAAAGAAATGTGGACAATTAAAAAAAGTAAAAATGGTACAACAATGGTGTATGTATTAACATTTTTTAACAGATCTAAGCAACTAAATAGGATCAATGAATTTGAAATCTATGTACCACAAATTAAGTTTTCCAATTATTCCCTGAAACTTTACACAAACATTTTAGAAACCATCAAAACCTTAAATAAAAGTAATGTTAGACTGTACTAACTGATGAAAGGCTTTTCAGTTAAAGACTGTTATAAATTTATTAGCTGTTTCTATTCCGACATTTATTAGTGAGTAAAAGTTTAAAAGCTTGAAATGTACCTCACTACGACTAACACTGAGTTTATTTCATTCAAAATGTCGAAAGAGAGAGTGGATTTATTTGCATGTTTGAAAAGCTTTTGAGCAATCTATTGTCAATTAATTCACTGATTCAACATTTGACACACACACACACACACATACACCAATACATAAATAAATAAATAAAACAGAAAGGAACTCTTATTTTCTTTCCGGAGCCAGTTTATTATGTGTCTGTTCTTTACAACGGTCACTCATAAAGAAAGTCATTTCCTACAAAATGTCACAGAACTCCATTTAAGTTGGTATCCTAGTAAAGTGCATCTGTAGTTAACAAGAAAAACCTTGAAAATACACTTTATTTTGCAGCTGGGCTCACTGAAATTACAGCTCGTAATGACTTTTGCCTGCAGTTACTGTGACGCTTGTGGTGTGATGTAAAAAGTGATAGACAAACAACCATTAGAGCCAACGAATTCCTGTTGGGGACATATTCCCACTCATCCATCAGCAAGGCACCATGTATACCACACTCGGTTCGTGGAGAAGAGACAATGTACTAGAACAGGGATGTTTACTGTGGATGGCAGCTCTTTTAATGATGGCAACTCTTGCATCACGTAGGGTTGTCTTGGTAACAAGCCTTTAGGTCACAGGTCTTTGAGTGCATAATTATCCAATGTGGCTAAATTTACAATTCATTAGACAGGTATTCAAACAGCCCAGAGACAACCTCAGCTTTATTTGCTGACATTGAACGGTGACCACACGAGCCTGTTGTCGCTCAGAGAGTCCCCACAGACAATAATGGAAGTGTGATATTTCAGCATTTCTTTAGTTTGACTGGGATCCCTGAGTGAGCTCATTAGTGATGGTCCAGGCAAAACTAGCAGGACAGAGCAACACCTCCTACGAGCTTAATGAAGCTTCACACACAGCACTAACAAAGCCACAACCACGTATTCTCAGACCACTGATATGACACACACACACACACACATGAACCAGACTGTTTTATAAGAGGAACTGCTCATCCAGTGGGCTTTGAAAAGTCTTATCTTTCACATTTTTAGTGGGTGATTTGTCAAAACAGTCAGTGTGGCAGGTGTTAGATAGAAGTGCTCTATTACTGTACCCACATTAAGTTGTATTACAAGGTCTTTGTCACCAGAAAAGTGGGCCTCGACACTGAAATCTTCTCTTCCACTTCTTTCAACGAGGGTGAAGCAGCATAAAATCCATCTGACGGGCCCAAGTGGAACATGGAACATAGGCTACTGCAACAATCCTTGTACACATTCTGGCGATGGATTATTTTGCATTTAGTTGTCTACTTTAGAGAATTAGCCTGTTCACTTCTGGATGGTGAAAAATGAGGATGACCTCTAAAGATTTTACCTACAATTATCAATTTTAATTACCTCTTGCTTGAACCATCTGTCCATCATTATTTGTTTTGCCATTAAAGTTAATTGAATGTCTAAATGCATCAAGATTACATTTATGCATCCTTCAGTTCTAATTGACTCTAAATTAAATGAAAGCAAAGCACTGAGCAGGTACATCCAATCCCACTGCCTGCACAGTAGTTTACCTCAAACGGCTCAAACGACATTGTGACATGAGCCGAACACTGGGTCATTCTGGTTTTAATTCATAAACACAGGGCGATTCAAAGGCTATTTCTCATTTATTCATGACTGTGGAACCTCTCCTCTTCGTGACTTGTTGCTGACTGTGATCCCTCCAGACCTGCAGCTCACATGCAAATTAGCCTTTGGCTTACGTTGCCGTGGCAACACTGATTAGGTAAAACTTGACGGGTGTTTGTGTAGGAAAGAGGCTACATCCAGCTTCAGTATTAACAGCAGCTGAGACGAACTGGTTGGGCTCAGTTTCTTTCTATATTCTAATAATAACACATTAATAATAAAATGATGCTGAAAAGGGGCATGGCCATATAATCAATAATGTGGTCAAATATTAGTGGTACAAAGTTGACCATGATTTGGATTAACAGACAATTCTTTTATTAGTATTGACAAAAACTTGTTTAAATGTGTTTTGTTCAATGCCCAAGCCTATGCAGAAGCGATCATTCACAGATTAGTATTCATCATGTAGTCATGAATTCTAAATGCTAAATAATGAGTGAATCACTTGCATGAGTCAGCTGTAGCTAAACGACTCGGGGTTGTGTATGAGTGTCTGTCCAAGGTATAGTCCACGTATGGAATTAAAATAATTTTCAAGTTAATTGTCCCAGCCACTAAAGACTGCTGCAAACTAAAGAGCGCACAGGCTTTGTCCAAACACAATGTAATGAGAAGTGCTCGAGATCAAAAGGCCAGAGCCAATATTAGAACTAGAGATAAAGTTCTGGTTCTAATAATCAGTTCATTAACTGCGTGTCACATCTGAGAACATCACATGAAGGCCTGTGCTCAGTGTGCTCAGATAACATTAGATCAGGCAGAATAGGAGCTTGTGCTGCAGATGAGTGGGCGGCACATTCTTCATCACAATCATGGATGTAGCGCAGAGGGCATCTCAGGGACCCTACAGGGACTGGATATGTAACTAAAATGTTCTGGTTTCAACACAATGGATCTCCCACCCAGTATCACCCACTGACTTTTTTATTAACTACCTGCACATATAAATTTTTTTGGTTGGACTCACACCTAAATAATGTCATTGTTGTATAAAAAAAAACAATAAATATCAATGGATTATGTTGAATACAAGTGTCATCTGAAACCGATCTCTTATTAAACTGTCACAAAAGTCGCCTAAATGTTGGAGATGCTTATTTTCACAATCTAGTGAGCAGAGTGGTGAGCCTGAGGCAGGACACACAGGTCAGACCAGTGAGTCCCTCTGGGGTAAACTAATGAAAAACATCCTGCTTTACACCAGAAAGACATTCTCTTCTCTTTCTCATTCTCAGGAGACGACTACAAACTGACCGTCTCACTCAGAGAGTCAGCAGCAATGAGGACAGTGTATTACCTGCCAATACTTAGGTCCTTGTAGATAATAAATGGTAATACAGATATACTCAGTAATAGTCTGTTGTGCATGAATTATTCACTAAAGTGTTTATGTTAAGAATGCTTCAACGAGGTGGCATGATGGTGCAGTGGTACTCCGGTTTCCCCCACCAACAAAAAGAATAAAGAACTGTAAACGCAACTGCACAAGTGTGAAATAGTTCTCATACTGTGCACTGCTTTATTGATGTCATGTTACTCCAGGAAAAAAGATAAATAATAAATAAAAAAAACAAAGTTCTTTGTCTTACAGCCTCTGGGAAGAAGCTGTGTTTGAGCCTCGTTGTTCTGCCGGAGGGAATGGGTGTGAACAGTTTGAGCGCTGGATGAGATGGATCCTTCATGATGGAGAGGTGATGGACAGGTGATCAAATGTCTTAGAAGGAAAAGATACGGCTGTTGTTTATTTCTGGAGCAGATATGACAACAACAGAATAGTTTCCATACCACACGGTTGTTGAGGATGACAGTATATGATATCCACCAGACCAATAAAATCTGTATTTAAAATGAGTAGTATTAGCACACATTGATGCAGTGGTTACATTATATACACTGAAATATAACCCTTTATGTTGTAAACCAACTGAGCTGTTCCTTGTTTGCATTGTTTTGGCTCCCTTTGAATTATTGTTTTTAGCACCTCTCTGTTAATGTTCTAACAGTGGTCGTAAAACTACTGTAACAATGCCACTTATTTCATATTTACAATGGGCCCCCCAAAAAAATAAATCATCTGTTGACACAACCTACCAGCCCCTTGTCAGATGGCTTTATGCTCTGGGCTTTTACAGCGGCAGTGCTTGTACGTCACATAATCCATGTTTGTATCCTCCCTTGGCTGTGATTGCTGTTGAAGCTAGGAGCCTGCAGCTCGACTGATAGCTGGTGTTTGTGTCTGAGCTGGAGTTGAGTGACGCAGCAGCAGAGAAAAACACAATAGGAACTGAAAACCTGGAGCAACTTCTTGCATCATTCACTGTTTTTTGAAACTGTTCAATGAATGGGCAAAGAAATGCCTCAGTGACCAACTTAATTACATATTCTTGTCTGGTCCTTCATGCCATGACCAAGTAACAATAGCTGGATACAGCATATTTTAGTCGTATATAAAATTAGATGCATCATTTCTTTCATCCAAATTTAATGTGTTGTACAAATTTGTATAATTTGTATATGTTCTGCTTTGTTAGATATCAAGTTCTTAATGAGGCTAAGCCTGTAAAATGGTTCAAACATTTACTTCCAGATATTAATTATTCTAATCTCATGTAACAATCTCTAAAAATATCATCATAACAAAGTCCCTTTCATCTATAAGCCTTTCATCTTCCCTGTTTGTCAGCAGTATTGTCAGTATCCGCTCCAACAGTGCCATCTAGTGTTTGACACACATAAGACTCAAACTAGTGAAGCGCTGCATCCATTCCTTTACTAATCTCCAAATCTATCTTATTTTAAATTACAAAGTGAAAAGTACAAACAGTATACAGTGCATTCAGCAGGTAAACAATACATTATTAATGATCAAAAATACACAAGCCATTGTTCAGGTGCATTCAAATCTACAATCTTTCAAGTGTGTTCCAGGTTTAATTAAACACTATTTAAAAATCAAGGCCAAGTGACACGACAAAACCCAGCCCCGACACAAAGGCAGCAGTGTCTTTCAGTCTGCAGCATGAGTCATCAGCCTATACCAGAGGGGGGGTTTTTGGAGAGCACTAGGAGGGGCTCCACCCCAGAGGAGCACATACTATACCAGCTGCTGGCATGGTTTGCTTTGATGTATAATTTATCTCATTATCTTTTAGTCATCAACTAATAAATAAAAATACATCCATGCTTCATCCTCATGAGCTAACACATACAAGGCTGAAGTTCAGTGACACATGCTAGCTGACAATCAATATCAAACTATTTCAGTCTCTCTGGCTTTATTGATTTAATAGCCAGTAGTTATTTGGACAACATGTCATATGTTAAATATCCCTCTTTTTATACATTTTTCCAGATGACAATACCAGTACTCAATCCTTGCCAGTATCAGTCTCATGTACGTTTCTTGGACGAGTTTTCATTCCACCTTTTCTATATTTAGATAAAGATAGAGGCCTGTTGTACCAACTTTTTACCAGTAGATGGCGTTATGAGTCACGAGCAGCACTTTAACACAGGACCTATTAAAACATATTGTCACTGGTGTCAAAGGACAGATCTTCAATGACAAACCACCACAGTGTACTGTAGTTCATTATTTTCATAGTTCATTTGCTATTTTGGAAATAAAGGCACAATACTCTGGTGTAGGTAAGTGAAAAATCTAAAAATCAAACTAAATCAAACAATTCAATAATAGTTCCATCAGCATCCCTCCACAGCAGGAGCTAAACTTTTTCACACAATACAAGATGATATCATGTTGTAAAGGCAGGCTCGTAGACCTTGGTAGCATTTGATGCCTTCTCGTTTGACAGAAAATGTGAAAATGTTGTGGAGCTCATCCCGAGTCATCTTCGCTGTTCCCTGGGCGTCCCTTGGGGTTGTCCTCAGTCCCTTCTGCCGTCCCGTTGTCTGACTCCTCCTCGATGGCGATGCGGGTGTCAACTGAGGAGCACAGTGAGCTGACACTGCTATGCTCTGTGCACAGTGCACAGGCCAAAGGTGATGGGAACATGCCTTCAAAGTGGGGCTGTCCTGAGTGGTTACTGCAGAAAGGTAGGGCTACCTGCAGTGAATGAAGTCCAGTCACAGAAGAGGGGAATGTTAGGCTGTGTTTTTTAGGAAGAGCTCCCCACTCCCTTTTCTCCTTGTCATGAACAAATCTGGTGAAAATGTTGACCCTCCTCTTCTCCCTGCGTTTCGTGCGGATGTAGCCCAGCATGATGCCACAGAGGAAGACTCCGTAGAAAGACAAGACAATGAGGATGTACAGGAGGCATTCCCGTCGGATGAGTCTCTCTGGGGGCTCGCAGCCCTTGACACGTGCAGAAAGAGCTGTTGGTTTGACGCTGTAGTGTTCTCCATGTGCTCCATTTGTAGTGCAACTTATGCAAAGAACTGGGAAGTGAACTAAAAACAAATATGAAAAAGTATTATATGCAATGGCTCTTATAAAAATTTTATTAACTTTTTGTTCATAACCATTTCTTATACACATAACTGTTAAAATGATAAGATGATTGTCAGTCATGTTATAAATGACAATCTTCTAAGGGCTAAAAAACAGGGCAGTGTATGTTTGGCAGTTCACTTCATGGCATGATCATAAAATAGTATTAATTGTCCATAAACCTGTTAAGCGCTTCCATGTAATCTGAGAATATTAATTGTCTGAGTTATTTTTTCTTTTGTAAATGTTTTGTTACGCAAGTCAATTAATAGAATTAATACATTTTTCTTTAAGTGATCAAGTATTCTTTTTATAAGTAAATATTAAGCGTCTACTGAGAAACAATCCTGATCACAATCACAAAAGATGCTCACAATTCAAATGACTAAAGATAATCTTGTTTAATCCCAATAAAGCAAAGATAAATCATTATCTGTCCACTTACCAAAGCGGGAGCGGCAGTCTCGTGAACCTCCAGGGGCTGCTTCTTCTCACGGCTCTTCAAGAGTTTGGCAGCACTTTCCAAAGGGATAATGATATTTATATGAAGACCCAAGAGCGTCACGAGTCACATGACATGGACTGAGTGTAAGCAGAGTCCTGTGGATGTGCAGCCCAGAAGGGAGTTATAACAAAAGGACCTTAAAGGTTTTGGAGCAGTCCCCATTTTCCGCTTAGTATGGTTCTCTCTCTTGGCAAAAATCTGAAAAAAGTGAAGCTCTAATAATCTGTGTTGCCAATAAATCTTTTTCTTTAACATATTCAGTTTTGATAATTTTGTCACAAAATAGC
>JALDNG010003506.1:0-26788 GCA_024349245.1 Neodontobutis hainanensis | reverse complement strand
TCCGATTATCCTCATCCCCCTCTCCATATTCCCGCTTGTCTCTCGTGGGGAGGCAGAGGGTCGAGGAAAGACAGGACCACAGAGTATTTCCACCTTTTCCCTGACCCTGCTGCTGACCCACTCCTTTTCTCCGTCTCCTTTCTCCTCTCCTTTAAATAGGTGTCCCTCAGACTTTTCCACTTCTTTCTGCACACTTCCTCTGATTAAAACACATCAACTCATCAGTGGGAGACTAGTAGTAAAATACAGCGAATTAGCTAGCTCAATTTGCCGATTTTAGCTAGCGCAATATATATTGTTCAAATTGAGTAAAGACCGTTTTTACAACTTACCAGATTGTCCAACCTCCTCACTCACTTTCTTCCAAGCAAGATCCTTTTTATTCCTGTCTCGATAATAGTATGAGGATGTGTCATATAGCACTGGTTGTCCGCAGACAGCGACAATTAATTTGTCCTCCATTGTGGAATGTCTATACCATAGATTGGTCTCTACGGTTTGCCTCCGCTCGTAAACACGTCACTTCTAGAGCAAGCTCCTGATTGGTTATCGCGCCGCGAATATTCGCCAAAGTTCAGATTTTTCAACTCGGGCGAATGAAGCGCTTGACGCATTCGCGCACAAACGCTCAATTCGCGCCGCTAATTTGCGCGAATCGCGCCGCAGGACTTCCACGCGCGCCTAATCGCCTTTGCATTGACTTAACATGTAAATCACTCGCGCTTAACGCTTAATTCGCGTTTGGTGTAAACGCACCTTTAGACAGTCAACTGAGCATAATTTTTATTATTTTTAGTCACTGCACTAGGCCTTTGTACATCAATATGTGCTTGGCAGTGTTTTCAAATAAATATTCTAAATGTTGTTTTACACAAAATAACACTTATTTTCAGAACATGGAGCTGGAACTGACTGGGAGATGTTTGATGGTGTGCCTGAAGAACCTTATGGAGTTGAAGTCCCAAAAATTTAGTGCCCGCTGACTCCAGCTAGTATGGAAACTGTACAGTCCATGATTGATCCCTGCATCGTCAAAATCATTTGGCAGAGACATTTATAAATCAATGGTTCAGTGCATTGAAAGTCTGTGTGACACAAAGAAACACCTAAGATATAAGCAGTTCTTACAGAAGAGTTAATGGTATAAAGATGAACATTTGCAAACAAGCAGCCAGTTACAAAAGGCTTGCTGTGACATTACTTCATTTTGGTTTTAAAGTGAACCAATAATAACAGCAAAACAATGGTTTTGTAACATTTAATAAAGTTATTCACAGAAACAAGAAAATGTCAAATAAAATAGCAATAAAACAAAACAATTCAATGCCTATTTTGACTTTTTTTTTTTTTTACTTAGTTTTGCCTTGGAGTGAGTTGTTATACCTTGTCAAAGGTTTGCCCATGGCATATGGCTAATGTCAATGTTTTTTATTTTACTGAATGTTTTCAGGTAGACTGCAGGCGCTGACAATAGGAAGGAGCTGTGTGGATCATTCTTTAAAGGAATAAAATACGCTCCACAATTTCAGCTGGGATGCAGATGTCAGAATAAAGGCTTCCTGATTTACAACGTACTGGAAGTAGTCCAAATTAAAGTATGGTTGACTTTACGTGTCAGAGATCCTTGATTCCAGACGCTGCAGTAACTGAGTAGCCAGTGGTCCCTGTAAATGCCAAAATACATATTATATGCAATACATGGTACCGTTAACTTAGCCGTACCAATTCAACACTATGTAACGTTAGGTTAAACATTCAATACATTACAACTGAAGTACGTTTGCAAACTTAGGCGTAGCTAAGTTAACGTTATCTTTATTTTGCAATAAAAAGCAATTAACGTTACTTGTCTTGCTCAGTTGTCATTACTGCTCTGATCAACATTGCTAAACATGATAGCAGTTAAGTTTATTGCAGTTCATGCAGAGTCAATCGCGGAACAGGTCAAGTTCTAACATCGCTAACTATAAAGTTACTTTCACACAGAGCACTTCATCAACGCTTCTGTCGTCTAGCACTAGCAAAAGCAATAACGTCTATGAGTTGCAGGAATGTTTATCATATAAAGTGCTATCAAAATAGTAAAATCGTATAAAAATGTTGAATAAACACGTTATTTATTTTACCTGTGATGCTGAGCCTAGACTTGCACCCTCGGGTTTGTTATTAGCCATCTTTCACCTTTGACGCATGCGTGTTAGATGGAATCGAGGTTTGATTACCTGCCCTGGGACGGCAGTGACGTCATTTCAACTGTTTTTTTTTACTCGTACCCGTAAACTTGAATTCGTAGTCGTAGAAAGCAGAGTTGTACTCGTAAATGTTTACAGTCAAGTTAATTTACGCACAAATGTTAAAAAATACGAATATGAATGCTTAAATGTTTAAAAATACGAAGACGAATGCTTAAAGTTGTGCATACATCTTTTTGATAGTGATCTTACACCATACTCCCAGTGAAGATAGATAGCCAGTCGTGAACTTGCGCCATCACGATGACCCCATCTGTTAAGAAATTATAACCATGAAATAATGTTTGAGTGATAAGATTATTGTATCCATGACTAGCAAAGACTGAGAAGCAAGATAATTAAAAAGTATACAACAACAGGACATTTGACTGTACAAAACATTTTTGGCATTATCGATAGCCTACTGCTTGAAATCGTAATCGAAACCGGCCTACAGTAAATACATGAAACCTTAAATAAAATGGTTATTCAGCTACAATAGGCAACAGTAATAAGAGCAAAATAATAACAAAATAATTGCTAAAAGTAAACAACAAAAGAAAAAAAACATCTACAGTTAATTGTTTCAAATGCAATGCTGCCTGTTTAATGAAGGACCAACTTAGCTGTGAATGCACTGTTTTGTCCCAAAAACACTGGTCGAACAGTACGAATATAAATAATAAGATAAAGAAGAAGATAAAAAACGAATTTACCTCATTAATAGATCCAATCATAGCTGCTTCTAGTTCTGTGTCCGATACATGTCTTTTTTCGAAGAAGGTTGTGTTTACAACAGATTTGTCTAACACTCATTTCAGAGCATCGCTGGACACCCATTTGTTGCAGATGGGTGGAAATTTCTGCATGAGTCTTGCCACTTTCGAATAAGTTTTTAACCAAATTAATGTATTTGTCTAGAGCAGCCATAGTAAGGTAGCCTACTGTATCTGCTACTGTTATGGTGGAACCATATGTGTGAAGACAAACTTCCGGGTCAGTTATGCAGACTCGGCAACCCTGTTTCACAGCTACATCCGGGTCAGGCCAAATTGTAGAACTAAATATTAAAATCAGATTCGTGGTGAGGCGTTTTCATATTTCCCATTTTCAATTTGAGCATGTCATCGAAAATACAAAAACAGTCATTTGTTTTTTTAAATATTGTATTTGTAATAAGGAAATAACAAGTCCTTTTTTGATTTTCCGAATTTGTTTTCTTAATTGAATATGAAAAGAACGACTGATACACGGATTGTGTTTGCTCTTTTGCATCTATTTTTAATATACAATTCATTGCACCTGTTTTTAATATTTTTTACATCAAAAAAATTGTGTATATAGTTTAAACCAATTATGTTGGTTCCTGCTGTATGCATATTTTATGGTTAAGGTTACAGTACATTAAGATCTTACAGTTAATTTATTTGTATAGTTTGCTCTTTTGCATCTATTTAATGTAAACAATTATAGACCATTGCACCTTTACATGGTGCATTATCTTATACATAGTTCGACCATT
Source organism: Neodontobutis hainanensis (assembly GCA_024349245.1). Taxonomy (NCBI): domain Eukaryota; kingdom Metazoa; phylum Chordata; class Actinopteri; order Gobiiformes; family Odontobutidae; genus Neodontobutis; species Neodontobutis hainanensis. The sequence continues at coordinate 23,035 of JALDNG010003506.1, read as the reverse complement.
TGTATGTATAGTACAAACTTAAAAAAAATATCTCTCATGTAATTTATTGGTGCATTATATTTTACACCAGTTACACACCAGGTTGACCACGACACACAATGTTGTTTTGCCATGGCACAATTCCGTGGGGTGACTGAAATGTCGTTTCAAACACAGTGAAACCCGCTCGCGTCAACTAGCGTTCGGTGTACTGCAGAGCAAAACAGACATACGCAGAAGTATAAATGCTCATGACGGCGTCGCCTACATGCGGCCTCACGACGCACCCTACAGCGCACACCCGACGCAGAAGCATAAATCGGCCTTGACGCACCAGAGCTCACTGTCTATTATGCACAGCCCTCCTCTGCAGTGGAAGGGCCAATTTGCATGTGTGACCAAGCGTCTCCAATGGAACCTCCTAAATGGTCCTGCGTATGGGCGCCGCCATACGTCAAAATACCTCAAATACGGCAATATACCGCCGCCCACCAGAAGGCAGGCTCCAAAGCGGAAATATAAGGAGAAACCCAATGGCGACTTTAACGGTGTAAAAACATGTTTACAGCCTGGTACAAAAGATGGCTTCTGTTTCTAGAGCTAAGTTTTTACCATGTGACAACTCCGGGGTGGGGGTGAATTTTTGATTATTACATCAGTTTATGTTATCTGAAAAGTTTAGTTCTGTGCATAATTGTGGGTGTGTTTATCTTGACTCGCATGTGTCAATCACCGAGCCTCGCGCAGACGTCGTGTGGCTAGCTGGCGAACAAGTGGCTAGTTAGCTCCTCCGTGATACTTGCTGGCTTGGCGCATGTTAGGATCAGTGTGTCAGGCTTCAGTACTTTACTGTCGGCTGTTATCTGAGTATTTAAGAAGAAAGTTGTGTAAATGGCTTGCTGTGCTGTTGGCTGTACTAACAGACCCCCCAAGAAGTGTGGTCTACAGTTTTTCGGTGAGTAATACTATTTTCTTGGTTTTATGGATGGTTTTGAGAGCTCTTACACGGCTAACTATATAGCATTACTTAGCTATTTAGCCGAGCTAATAACTTTTCCCCATCAAAATGACATTGAGTACGGTAATTTAGAATTTGATGTTAATCATAATACAATTAAGGTAGAATATAAAATTTATTTTTACTGGCTTTGCGTTATGCTTTAAAAAATAGATCCAGATATACAATATATCAAGGCTCAAAAACACTATTTGCATTACGAACATGGTTATTAAACAAGTTTAACAGCAAAACAATATATTTATTCATTTCAGCTGTAATATTTTTTTAAGTGATCGGATTAAGCATGTTATGGCTTTGACATATAACGGGCAAATGAGCGCTACTTGAAATAACTGTATTATTCACCGTGTGCTCTACACAATGACTGTAGAAAATATGCTCCGGTAGGCTACCGTCAATGTTCTGAAGCCCACCGCTAATGACTTTTGAAAATAACGTGCTATCATTATGTGTTAAGATAATGTAAGATTATCTCGCAAAAAAAAAAGTAATTAACTTCTTCTATGAAATCGTTATTGCACATAAGATTGTGCTAGCGTTATGAGTATTAGCTCCGTTTAGGACATGTCTGGGAGCTCTGTTGCTCTTATATTTAACTGCCTTCAGAGTGTGTTATAAAGTATGACAACTGTACCTAGAACCTAGTGCTGTAAACACTTTTCAGTTCAATACATCTAAGGTATAAACTACTATTTTAATATTTATAAATCTGGGCTTAAAAAATTGTCAATGTAAACATATATACATATCTTATGCTAAAATTTTATATTTTTTTAGTCACTTAGCCTAAGAGAAATTATTATAAGCTTATGACCATGATCTTTTGTTAATGTGAAGCCTGTTGTTATCTACCCTAACCCTGCCCTGCAATTGTTATTGTAACACTACTGTACTGTACTAGTTTGGTAACATTTCAAGGTTATAATAGCACCTAATGTGGTTTTGTCTGTTTGTTTAAGTTTTCCTCTAGGTGATCCAGACAGACTGGACCAGTGGGTGTTGAAGATTAGGAGACAGAACTGGACTACTACCTCTTATAGGCGGTTGTGCAGTCAACACTAGGGTACCCAAAACTTTATGTGTCATCTTTATTACAAGGACAGTACATACTGACCAACAGCACAACTGTATAATATGCCAGAGAAATATTAGTCCACATGGATTATTGTAGAGCTGCACAGTGAGTCACAAGCAATCAGCAGCTTTATCAGAAACATCATTAATAACATGCAAGCCATTAGGAGCACAAATAAAACATGCTGTCAATATTAAAAAGGACAAATAGACAACATGCATTAATAATAATAATAATAATATATTTTATTTATAATGCGCTTTTTTGGACACTCGATGTCGCCTTATACCAATAGTAAAAACACAATAGCACATTATTATTATTATTATTATTATTATTATTATTATTATTATTATTATTACATCAATTTTATATAGTGCTTTTATGGGGACGCAAAGACACTTTACATATTAATTACACATAATTAAAATACTCAAGGACAACAATTAAAAGCAACAAATAAAAACGTATTTGTTGATGACAGAACAGTGCAGTTATGGTGGGAGTGAGTAGGCCAGTCTGAATCAATGTGTTTTGAATTAGTCATTAGTTAAGGCTGATTTATGCTTCTGCGTAGGGTGCGCGTCGAAGCTACGGCGTAGCATACGCAGTGACGTGTACCCCACGCCGCACCCTACGCCGCACTTACGCCGTAGCCTGACGCCGCACCTCCTCCAAAATGTAACTACGCCGCGACGACGCCGGACCGTAAGATCTGTGATTGGTCGGCTTGGATAGTATCACGCTTCCTCCTACGCATTTCCGAATGGTCTTCTGCTCTCTGGACCGCCCGCCATTTTTAAATTCCGAAATTCAGTGAAGAGCCAACATGGAAATTGACTAAGTTACCGAGCGATAAATTGAAGAAGTGAGGAAATACAGCCATCTCCAACGTGGGTTTAGATGTAGCGGAGTGCACAAAGAGATGGAAGAACTCTCGAGACAAGTACGTTCGTCTCCGTAAAAAACTTGCCTCAAGGAGCGGGGATCCAGGAGGAAAACAATCCCAGCGTTTTATATATTCCTATCTTGGCTGGCACCTCATGTCAAACATCGGCTTACGGAGTCAAACTTTGACGATAAGGTAAATAATGCACGTCCTTTTATGAACCTCTATTGTGTTTCGGTTAGCTTACTTAACTAGCAATGCTACCACATGGGTATTTTTTTGCAAAAATAATATAACTGTGAGTCCAAAAGCATGTGCAATAGGTTGTAATTATATGTAATGGGTTGTATTTATGTAATATATATATAATGCAACAATTTAGCATTTGCAATGTATGAATATGCAGTTATTTTAGCTCTATCTATCTATGATTTACCAATGAATGCATCATCTTTTATGTATAACTTATACTATTTGCTATGTTTTTCATATTCACAGGATGGGACTGATACCAGCTCAAACTCCACTGGTTTATCGGATGTGAGACCTCCAGCCATCAGCGATGATGACCGATTACCAAGTGGTAGAGCCCCCATCACCAGTCATCTCTTCTGTCCTCGCAGCCATCTCTTCTGTCCCCCAGTCCAAGTATGGCACAAAAAAGAAAGAGAAAAGAAAAAGATGACTGGGTCCAAGTGCAGGTTGCTCGGTTGGAGGAACGGCGGGTGGAGCTCAACAGAGACTGTGTCAAGGCAATGATGAGAGCGACAGGTTTGGACAAACTGTTGGAGATCTGCTGCGGAGGACCACAGAGTGCAGGCAATGCATATGGAAATGCACTGTATCTGCAGTTTGCACTTTAGATTTTTTAGTTGTTTTTTTGTATATAGTTTGCACTTCAGCTTTTTTATTTATTGTCTGTTCACACCAATTCATGCAGGTTATACTGTAGTTTGAATCATTTGTGAAGTTTCTCTTTTACATCTATTTTTGATAATAATTGTAGATCATTGCACATTAATACATTGCACTGTCATGCCCATATTTGTATATGGTTTACACTTTTATTAAAAAAATACTGCTGTTTCAAAAATGTGTGAAGGTTATTGTAAATAAACATTAACTAATAGTTGCACATGTGTCTGTGTTTGCTCTTTTGCATCTGTTTTTAATTTACAATTTAAGACCATTGCACCTGTTTTTTTTACTATCTTTTGCATCAAACAATTTGTGTATATAGTTTGAACCAATTATGTTTGTTCCTGCTGTATGTATATTTTATGGTTAAGGTTACAGTACATTAAGATCTTAAAGTTAATTTATTTGTATAGTTTGCTCTTTTGCATCTATTTAATGTAAACAATTATAGACCATTGCACCTTTACATGGTGCATTATCTTATACATAGTTCCACCATTTGTATGTATAGTACAAACTTAAAAAAATAAAATATCCCTCATGTCATTTATTGGTGCATTATATTTTACACCAATACAAGTTACACACCAGGTTGACCACGACACACAATGTTGTTTTGCCTTGGCACAATTCCGTGGGGTGAAAAAAATATATTAAAAAAAAAAACAATTCCGTGGGGTGACTGAAATGTCGTTTCAAACACAGTGGAACCCGCTCGCGTCAACTAGCGTTTCGGCGGTGTACTGCAGAGCAAAACAGACATACGCAGAGGTATAAATGCTCACGACGGCGTCACCTACGTGCGTAGCCTACGGCGTACCCTACGGCGTACCCCCTACGCAGAAGCATAAATCAGCCTTTACACTACAGACATCTTATTAAGCAAAGAGAAACAGAAGTTATTAAAACAGCAGGGCACAGAGGGTTTTAATGTTTTGGTTTACTGTATTGTAATTTTGTTTTATTCTGTATTCTAAGCTAACTAATGTACATTCTAAGGTGGCAAGGTGGCAATAGAAGTCAATGTAGTATTAAAGATCCAGTATGTAGTCTGTTGCAGCTGTGGAAAGGTCAGGTAACAGAGTAATAAACAGTAGTAACATGATTTTGTGTAAATACAGATACATATTGGAGTAAATGGACTTTCAAAGCTATTTTGTAAACAAGACAAGTAAATGCACTGAATGTAAAATACATGTGTTTTGGATTGAAATAAGAGCTGCAATCAGGAAAAAGACACGAGTCTACCTATCAATCTTTCTCTGAGACTACCTTTATTTTACAGATCTTATTCTCTTTGTTATCGTAGTCACCCTGCCTGGGACCTACACTTGGGACCCCTAGCTAAAGTGGTACGGTATGCTTCTTGGGGATACTTTGGACCCCTCTTGGTAAAAAATGTACAACCCTAGTGTAGAGCAAACGGCACCAACGAGAAGTGGAGAAAAACGCCTGCTGTGAAGCCGGACAGTTTGTGGCTCAGATCATGTCTGAAGTGCAGTTCTTGTAAGTGTTTGCTGTATACTTCAAATAAATCTATTATTAAATTGACTGGCTTTTAATAGTTTTACATCACATAAATATTTAGGATAGACAGTATTTGTAGGTAAACTTACTTCTATATTTAGTTTGTAATTATCTACTGTCTGTGGTTCTATCCAAGACAGGAAATGTTACTGCATAGTTTTTATCCTCCTAAAAACTTGTTTTATTTATCGGGCACAATGCAGCAATAAACCAAAAGGCCAGCGTGAATTTTGCTTAATCTAACTGTACTTCTGGGAATATGTGAAACTAATGAAAAATGAGGCTGTGGGGGATGAAGTTCAAGACAATAAGACAGGAGCCGGCGACGAAATGAACTGGTGAGTCACAGATGCTTCAAGGCTCTGTTTACCCCAGTCTCATGGCGCTCTGCAATACAAAGCTCAACAAACAGAGACAATTCTTTGTTCAGATGCCACAGTGTCTGTCGGGACATGCAGGACATTTCAAGCAATGAGCAATAAAGAGTGTAAACTGGAAGCTGAAGGGATGTATGAGGTGCATTTGTAAAAGGAAAAAAATATATATTAAGCTAATTACAACACAACATGGCCAAATATTCTTTGAGTACAATAAACTGCACAACTTTCAATAAGGCTTGTTATATTGGCAATTATAAATAAACTGTCAGTGGGGAGGTAATTGACTCAAGACAACAGTAGCCAAAACATGGACCTTGGTGTGAAACATGGACCCTGGTACGAAACATGGACCCTGGTACGAAACATGGACCCTGGTACGAAACATGGACCCTGGTACGAAACATGGAAAGAAAGGAATGATGGAAGGAAAATGTTTTTCACATAAATTACATCTTGATTTGTAATAAATAACATATTCAGACAGTAAACATGCTAGATGTGTAACGTTTTTCCCAATAACAAAGATAGCTAACCGCTAGCATTAGCAACAACAATTTCTGGTTTTAAATAAAATGAGTCACTGTCCGGCAGCTCTGACATAATTAAGATAAACATTGTATTCAGGGCTTGAGAGTAAGTCACTGCCACTAGACATTTTGGACGGTGGGATTTCATACATTTTATTAAGCTAAGCGCTAATTGCAGGGTTCTCACCCCGTTTGATGAAACCAACCAAGGCCACGAGCTGCACGCGACTTTTTGCGTCTGTAGCCGTGTTTAAAATAACTTTTAGTTATGTTGTGACTATTTTGTATTTGTATCTTGCCATAAGTCATTCCAAAAACATGGTGACATATGTAATGATTGCTTTAAATTATGGTAGATTGGGCAAAGCATTGGTGAAGCAGCATTTAAGTTTCATGCAATAAAAATCTGGAACGACCTCCCAAATGAAGTAAAACAAGCCTCAACTTTAACAATGTTCAAGAGGAGGTTTAAAAAAAAACTTATATGTACTTTTGAGTTATGCAATTTTACAAATGGACTGCTCTTCATTAATCAGCTGTCACTTATAACCAGGCTGCTAGGCTTCTTATCTATAAACAGGTCATTGAAGTAGTTCAACAAAACTGTATTTCATAATTGGAACTAGGAGTGGGTATGAACCCTTGAAATGATATCTTAATGCATCAAGTAGTATTACCCAATTTTTACTGCCAACAACCGAATTTGCCGAGCAAAGCCCCCAAGCAGCTTAAAAGAGATGACAAAAGCCACTAAAAAAGACGTGTGCATACCAAAACAACATTTTATTCAGAAGAGTAAGGACCAGAAACAAGTTTAGTTTAAGATCATTTTGTTGTTCAAATAAACATCACTTCACAGGTTTTCCCTTATTACATATGACACAAAAAAAAGCTTTGTTTTTGCAGATTTTATTACATTTAATGATTAATCATGTTGTGAACATATACATATTTGAATAAAGAAATAGTCTGTATATTTTTGAATTATTTTGAATGGATGTGTGCTTGTTGTGTTTGGTACGATGGGATCTGTAAAGATTGATGTTAACTGGCTCCGTTGTATGTGCGGCAGTAGCTCAGTGGGTAGAGCGGCCGTCCCTTCCCCGCTTAAAATAACCCACAAATCATAACATCCTTCTCTCCTCCACATACTGTTGATGTGTCCTTGGGCAAATCACTTAACCTACATTGCTTCCAGTGATGTTCTGTAACACTGCTAAATAGTTTAATGTATGTAAAGTGCTTTGAGTGCCTACTACAGTAGGTGGGAAAGCGCTATATAAAGATTATAATTATTGTATATCAGATTTGAGGTGGAAATTTAGGCTCACAGTTTTTTGGGTCCAGCAACGTCACCATTTATTTGGACATTCAACACAGTCTAGATCAGTGGTTCAACCTTGTTGGAGATACTGATCCCCACCAGGTTCTTATGCGCATTCACCAAACCCTTCTTAATTGGAAAAAATAAATATGATTATTTTAAATTCAAAAGATAGGTATATATTTTAAACCACCAATGAAAATCATGATTTAATGATTAAAAAATGATTTTCACACAAAAACAAAAACATAATAAATATTTATTGCAAATCAGTGTGACTTCTGCTGTTGCAGAAATGCGCAGCTTCATCTAGGCACGTGCCACTCATGTCATTTTCACAACAAAGTCTTTTCCTTTTCTTCATTTTTATGTCCATCATCCTCGAAAAGGATTGCTCGCAAAGATATGTTGTAACAAACGGTATAAAAATCAAGCCAAGATGTCTCTGCTCAAGTCCCGTATTCTGTCGCTGATGGTGTCATTTGAAGGAGGAATTTGGGATAACTTAACTTCAGCCGCTTTTCCCAGCATGATAATCGCCATCTTCAACACAGCTGGTTTTATGAGTGTTTCGCCAATGGTGTGTGGTTTGCCCTGCTTTGCGATCAGGTAAGCAACTTTGTGCGATGCTGTGAGGATCGGTTTGTTGATGGGTACATAACCGAGCACAGGCAGAGTAGCCTTTTCATCGAATCTGGCTCTCTTCACCTTGTATTCAGCGAGCATTGTGTTCTTGTATTTTCCATCTCCATGAAGCTTAAGGAAGTGTTCTCTTAGTTTTGCCGTTGCTAGACTAGAATTGCTCAACTTGGCATTGCAAATCATGCAGTTAGGACGCTGACTCCCATCACAATCCATCATACATGTGAATCCATATTGAACATATTCGTCCGACCACTTTCTTTTTTGGATCGACATAGTTAGTATAAAGAGATTAAAATATTAAGAAAGAAATTACACGACGTACCATCACGACAGTCACAAGTCGACTACTGAGTGCAGAAAGGCCAAGTGATTTTGCGTAATCACACCTGCAGCCAATGATGGCCAAGCGGGGCGTGTCATTATAAATCATATGAGTTGGGTGTGTGTCTTGACCTCCACCGAACCTCGGAGACTGACTCACCGAACCCCTGGGATTCGATTGAACACAGGTTAAGAACCACTAGTCTAGATCTATGGCTACTTAGTGGCAACATTAATAAAATGGATGCACTCTATTTTACATTGCTCTGACTCTAGACCAGGGGTCTCAAACTCACATTACTTGGGGGCCGCAGGAGGCAGAGTCTGGGTGAGGCGGGGCTGGATCAGGTATTCCACAAAAAAAGCTTTGTTAAATCCTCTCAAACGTCATTACTAACAGTTCTTAAACTTCAATGGGTTCTTCTGAACCTGAGCTATCCTGAACTTAAATGGAATATTGAAGAACATGACTGAGCTACTGAGTTAATGAGTTAATTTGCAGATTCGTCATGATAACAAATCCACAAGGTCCGCGGTCAATTCGCCATCAACTTTCAAACAAATCAGCCCATTTCAAATGATGGGAAAACAAAATACGATCCGCATGATGCCAAATCCAATGCCGGTAACACTGAATTTGTCCAGCTCAAGGTCAAACATGCTCATTTCAAACACAGTAAGAAGCAGTGATTTTATAACGGCTATGTGATGTTACACAGGCACACATAGTTGTTAAATGTTTTTCTGCCTGCATCAAGCCCAACCAATGGCCCGACCCCAGGAGCCATATACTCCACTGTGATGGTAGGTTGGTTCAATTCCAGCTTGCACAAAAAGGAACCTTCCACACACAACGTGGTAACGTTCCATTCATATAAAACTTGCAGGGCGCACTAACGTAAAACTTTTATATCGTCCTGCGGGCCACAAAATATTGTCTTGCGGGCCGTAGTTGGCCCCCGGGCCACAAGTTTGAGACCCCTGGTCTAGAGCAATGATAACCTCTGTCTTTGCTGCAAGGTTTGGAAGAAACAAAGCCTTTACAGTTGGATTAATTTATAGATAGATATATAATTTTTAGACTGCATATAATATAGACTGCATTAGAAAACTGTATAATATCAACATACCTCTGATCACAAATGTGGCTGATGGGGCAACTTTTCTAAAAATATTTAAGAAAATACATTTAATTAGTTCAAAGGTACATGTTTTAGATATTTAAATGTTTGTGAAGAATTTGGAATTAAATTAGTTAATTACACAATTACTATTAGTACAAAAATGAGTAGCCTAATAATGTAGAATAACTTCCATTGTAGAATATACAGTATATATGTATAAATAGACTATGCACAAATTGGCACCTTACACAAAATGGTGCTAAGGCAATTAATTATATGTAATGAAGTAATAAAAAAAAATGTAACTGTAATATTTTTTGTCTCAACATCCACTTTGTCTACTACCTTATTGAAAGTTGGAATTCACTGCTGCTCCATGTACTTTTACACTGAGGCAGACCTGGTGCGATTAAGCCCACCATGTGTTGGAGGGATTAGGTTGTGCATCTCCGGAGGGGAACGCCGTACCATCTGTCCAGGGCTGAACCCTACAGACCCCACAGACCTTTCCTGTCCACTCTATTTTACTTTACATATTAACAGTTTTACACAGGAAGACGAATAACACTGACACGAAACATGCATTTCATAACTGCTTTTTGTAAGATATATGCACACATAGTCGGCTTAATGTAAGCTATGGCTTATTTTAATACACTTGTGCAAATCTAGCATTCTATTTGATTTTCTGATTATTCTCTGAAATGAATAATACCTTATCCTTCACAATTTACATTATTGAAAGATTACTGTGTTATATGAATCTGACACTGTTTGTAGTATACTGCAGTAATGAATAGCTCATTTACATCAGTGTGCAATTCACCTCTAACAACAAACCTACTCCACTGAGCTAACAAACTTTGAGTTCACAAACATTATCTCAGCCTTGAGTCATCACTGTACCTTTTGTGCCTCAAATACTCTTTTATTAAAGTTTACAAAGAATAAAAAACATGTTGGTTAAAGCGGTATATATTTATTTGGAAAAAGAAAACATACAGTTAATGTAAACAATAGATTAATTGACTTTCAGCTCATTTCAGAGGTTGAAAAAAAATAAGTACAAATAAACAATAGGCAGACATTTTTGGAATCATGCCAGGAATCTAGTCCAAAGAAAAAATTATTTCTTCCCTTTCAGCTGCTGATGTGATAAAAACTTTTTTCACCCGGAAGATATCTTCAGAGGGGTTTCATGTATGAACAATGTCAGAAGTTCTCTAGAGGACGTTTCAAGCTGATGACGTGTATATTGTGCAACGGGTGCTGTGAGGGAACTGGACAATGTGGTAAAGTCTTCTATTCTCTGCAATGTATACCAACAAGTATCATAATTTTATTTATATAAATGAAACGCTATTATTTTATTTTTAATTCCAAATTAAAGAAGCACTGTGTAACTTTTAGCTAGTATCCTCACATAACTTTAAAGTACCAAAATATACATTCTTGTATTATTTGAAAAATTCTTGGACACACAATTAGTAGAATCATACCTATACAATATAAAACTAAAATTCACATGCTCAGCAGCTCAAACAGAGGATAAACTGGATCCGAGCAGAGTTGTAGTACAAAATGCCAGGATCTGTAGTAAAATAATAGGCTGCATGGGGGCAGAGTGGTAAGCACTTCTGCATCACAGCAGAAATGCAAGATAGACCGAAGTTTGATTCACATCCAGGGCAGGGCCTTTCAGTGTGGAGTTTGCACATATAACCTGACGCCAGGACTGCAACAAATAACAAGATCCTGCAATGTACTTTTTGTACTAAATACTCTAAAATTACCGTTATTGTTTCTTCCAAACTTGCTGACTTGGATAGTCTTTACTTGTAAATGAAGATGGCAATAGTTATAGTCCAGTTTCACAAAGAGGGATTTGCACCCTCTACTGGCTAAAAGTAATGCAGGGTTGCTTCAAATGTTGAAATCCCTCTCTGTCCATCCCACGCTCTTCAGTAAAACCGGACGATCTCTAACACGTATTGTTGCCGCAAATTGCTCTTCACCACGCCTTCGGCATTGGGGACTAGGCAGGACCAATTTGTAATCAGTTGCGTGCGTCTGAGGTGGTTATAGGGCTACACCTCAGAATTGTTTGTGTGCACCGGAGCTGCCACCACAGAACTAGCATCTTGCTAGCCCAGAGTAAAATGCTACATGGTTTGAATTTAAAATACAGTATTATCTTCTTAATATGCTGCATGGAACCCAGTACTCGCCTACAAACACTGGACAGGCAGCTGGTAATATCATGGACTGTATAGACTCTTTTTGGTATAATTTGTGCCAGCTACCTATTTGCTACCTAAGCTCTTAAAGTGATGTTGCGTTCAATGACACTCTGGAAACAAAGTTTGAGTGTTCTTGAGTCGTCTTTGGTAAATGTGCTTTATAGTCACATGGACTTCATGTTTGTTAATGTTCTTTAAAATTAAATTCATAAAGCTATTTTTGGGTTTTTCTTTGCATCCAGACTAACCTTTAATACACACACACTGATTACAAGCAAACAGATCACATGTGAGGATGGTTACCTTTAGTAGCTATTCAACCCTGTTTGTGTCAACTTGTGTGCATGTTATCAGGCTAAAATAACCCGGGATGTAAACTTTTATCAGGGTCATTTGGGTAGTTTCTGTTGACATTATGATATAAAAAGAGTAAACAAAGTTGTTTGTGAATAAACAGCTTCACCCAACCACTAACTATTTTCTGAAAAATGGCCATAAAAATCACAAATTCTACCAGGGTATATGAAGGTTCAATTTCTCATTAATGCAAGATTAAGACAACCAATCACATGGCAGTTGCTTCAGTGCATTTAGGGGTGTGGTCCTGGTCAAGACAATCTCCTGAACTCCAAACTAAATGTCAGAATGGGAAAGAAAGGTGATTTAAGCAATTCTGAGCCAAGCATGGTTGTTGGTGCCAGACGGGCCGGTCTGAGTATTTCACAATCTGCTCAGTTACTGGGATTTTTACTCACAACCATTTCTAGGGTTTACAAAGAAGGGTGTTAAAAGGAAAAACATCCAGTATGCATCAGTCCTGTGGGGAAATGCCTTGTTGATGCTAGAGGTCAGAGGAGAATGGGCCGACTGATTCAAACTGATAAAAGAGCAACTTCAACTGAAATAACCACTCGTTACAACCTAGGTATGCAGCAAAGCATTTGTGAAGCCACAACACGCACAACCTTGAGGCGGATGGGCTACAACAGCAGAAGACCCCACCGGGTACCACTCATCTCCACTACAAATAGGAAAAAGAGGCTACAATTTGCACGAGCTCACCAAAATTGGACAGTTGAAGATTGAAAAAATGTTGCCTGGTCTGATGAATGAAAAGAATGCTTTCAACAACTTGTTGAATCAGTTCCACGTAGAATTAAGGCAGTTCTGAAGGCGAAAGGGGGTCAAACACAGTATTAGTATGGTGTTCCTAATAATCCTTTAGGTGAGTGTATATGTGCGTGAGCGTTTCATATACAGTATATGTGCGTGAGCGTTTCATATATATGTGCGTGAGCGTTTCATACATATGTGCGTGAGCGTTTCATACATATGTGCGTGAGTGTTTCATATATATGTGCGTGAGTGTTTCATATATATGTGCGTGAGTGTTTCATATATATGTGCGTGAGTGTTTCATATATATGTGCGTGAGTGTTTCATATATATGTGCGTGAGTGTTTCATACATATGTGCGTGAGTGTTTCATACATATGTGCGTGAGCGTTTCATACATATGTGCGTGAGCGTTTTATACATATGTGCGTGAGCGTTTCATACATTTGTGCGTGAGTGTTTCATAAATATGTGCGTGAGTGTTTCATATATATGTGGTGAGCGTTTCATACATTTGTGCGTGAGCGTTTCATACATTTGTGCGTGAGCGTTTCATACATTTGTGCGTGAGCGTTTCATACATTTGTGCGTGAGCGTTTCATACATATGTGCGTGAGCGTTTCATATATATGTGTGTGTGTGTGTGTGAGCGTTTCATATATATGTGTGTGTGTGTGAGCGTTTCATATATATGTGTGTGTGTGTGTGTGTTAGCTTCTCATATATATGTGTGTGAGCGTCTCGTATATAAGTCGTATATCTTGCCTAAGGACCCCCCAGTGGGGGTCCTTAGGCAAGACCCTTCATAAAAATTATGAGAGACAATAAATGCTATGAGAAGCCGGATCAGACGGCGACCGGCCAAACAAGGTCTGCGTCAGGTGTTGGGGAACCAGAGCATCTTGATGACAAATGGGCTACTGGAACAAGAACAAGAACAGGAACAGGAACAGCACGGAGATGGACGAGATGCGATAACAAGGCTCTGTTGGAATGCTACTACTCCAGTAACCCTAGTCAGAGGGGTTACATGAAGAGGATGGGATGAATGGTTACTTCAAACCCACAGTCCACGCTTACATCGAAGCACCTAGTAGCTCAGTGTTCCAACATACACAAGCGGCAACTGCTATCACAACTTGAGATTGACGAGATACAACACAAATGCTACGGCAAGGGGGAGCCAGGACGAGAGGTCTGCCAGAGATTGGGTACGAAGCCCCAATAAGTGCAATAACTGACTGACCTGAGAGACAAGATCATGGCGAGAATGAATGAAAGGCAACCCCGACGCCAACTACAACGGCTAAGTGAAGTACCATCAGAAAGTCTCCTAGAAGATGTGAATGCAGCATTGAGTGTGATCCCTACCACAACCATCACTGAAACCAATGAGCTGATATACACCTCAGCAGCAGTGATCCTCGAGATGCTTGGCTATAAGGGCAACCATGGGAACCATGATAAACAATACCCACCATGGAAACAAAGGCTGGAGGCTAAAATCAAGAGAGAAGAGAAGAGAAGTGAGGAGAGAAGTGAGCCAACAACCAGATGCCAATACCTGAAGCACTTGAAACTGCCAAACAAAGGCTCCAAGCCTTGGCCAGCCGCCAAAGAGGTACACAAGAGAGAATGAAGCCAGAAGAATAAACCGGCTGTTCGCAACTCAACCTGCATAAGTGTACGCTCAGTGGCAGGTTAATAATAACAGCAGAGCCGACCCACCAAGGCTGGAAACTGAACAATACTGGAAAAATATATGGGAGAGGGAGGCATCACAAGACAGCGATGCACAGTGGCTGGTGGCTCTGAGAGAGGACCACAGCAACCTCCCTGAACAGAATCTAGTTACCATCACAGCGGCAGACATCCAAGAAAGAGTCTCAGGTATGGGACGCACCCTGAATGGCTTACCATTCAAAGGGCACAGTCCCATCCAACTATCGCCAATAACCTGTCTCTCCACAACATGGAAGCTCATGTCAGGCATCATCGCAGCTAAGATAAGTGGGCACATGGATCAATACATGAGCAAAGCACAGAAGGGCATCGGAAAAGAAACCAGAGGAGCCAAACACCAACTCATGGTTGACAGAACAGTCACCCAAACCTGCAGAACCCGATACACCAACCTGTGCACTGCCTGGATTGATTACAAGAAAGCATGTGACTCAATGCCACAGGCATGGATCACTGATTACTTGGAGATGTACAACATCAACAGGACTCTAAGACTCTTCATTGCAAACTCGATGGGGCTGTGGAAAACCACCCTTGAGGCCAATGGCAAGCCACTTGCACAAGTATCCATCAAATGTGGCATATACCAAGGAGATGCTCTGTCCCCATTGCTGTTCTGCATAGGTCTGAACCCCCTCAGCCAAATAATCAACAAGACTATGTTGATTATTTGGCTATAGATACCGACTCAGGAATGGGGCCACCATCAGTCACCTCCTCTACATGGATGACATCAAGCTATACGCTAAGAGCAAGCGGGACATTGACTCACTGATCCACACCACCAGGATCTACAGCTCTGACATTGGGATGTCATTCGGGCTTGAGAAGTGTAGTCGAATGGTGACAAAGAGAGGGAAGGTAGTCCACACAGAAGGGGTCTCACTACCAGAAGGAACAATAGCAGATATTGAGGATGGTTACAAGTACCTTGGAATACCACAGGCAAATGGCAACCTTGAAGAGGTAACAAGAAAAACAGCAAATGCCAAATACCTCCAACGAGTAAGGCAAGTCCTAAGAAGTCAGCTCAATGGCAAGAACAAGACACGGGCAATAAACAGCTATGCCCTGCCAGTGATCAGATACCCTGCAGGAATAATAAGGTGGCCAAAGGAAGAGATACAGACCACAGACGTTAAGACATGAAAGCTCCTCACCATGCATGGAGGGTTCCATCCCAAATTCAGCACCCTGAGACTGTACGCTAGCCGTAAGGAAGGCGGCCGTGGACTAGTGAGTGTGAGAGCCACTATCCAGGATGAAACATACAAGATCCACAAGTACATATAGGGCCCTATAAAATCCGTTTTATTTTTTCCCAAATTCCGTTTTATTTTTTCCCAAATTCCATTTTTTCCGTTTTAATTTTTGCAAATTCCGTTTTTCCATTTTAATTTGTGGGAATGTTTTTTTTACCCATTATTGTTATTTTACTTGTAAAAAGAGTGTGTTTTTAATGTTAGGTAATAGAACATAAAATAGGAATGAATGACCTTACATTTATTTGAGGTAACAAACATTTCATTTACTCAGGACAAACACTGCATGATGCAACATAACACTGCACAAGTACTTCATGTCACAACAAAATATTAATGGTTATTGGCTTTAAACAGTCCAGTAAAATAAATTATGTTAGTTTTAAAAAAAGTGCTCCATTAGCTTTCATTCAAGTAAAAAAAACAAAAAAGTATCATCTTTTCCATACAGTGCATTAAAAACAAGGCAAAATACAACACAAACTCCCTGAATGACAAACGCTGAATGATGCAACATAACACTGCACAAGTTAGTACTTCATGTCACAACAAAATATTAATGGTTAATTAGCGTTAAACTGTCCAGTAAAATAAATTATACTAGTTCATATAATATTAAATTCAATTCAAACTCAATTTCATAAAAAAAAAAATTTCCATACTGTACATTAAAGTGGATTACAAACAAGGCAAAATACAGCAAGAACTCCCTGAGTAATGAAATTTAAGTTGACTTTGTCATCAACATTTTATCAAAAGATACTAGTTCATCCTTGTGAACCAACTTTCTTCACTTAAGCTTCCCACCTATCAGTGACATCACCATTGAAATACATGATTGCCAGCCTCTTTGTGTTGAGTTCAGTGAGTGCCTCTCTCTTGTCTGTGAGAAGAGTTTTGTATTTGCTGAAGCTCCGCTCACAGTCAACTGAGCTGACTGGGAAGTATATCAACGCCACAGCCACCTCTGCAACTCTTGGGAATCTTGCACTCAGGCCTCTCCAGTAGTTTGCAAGCTCCATATCAGGTGGCAGGGGGTCCCTGGAAACACATTGCTGATAGGCCAACCACTGCTCACTGAGCTCTGCTGATGGGTTAGCCAGGGGCTTCAGTGTTGCGTAGGCTTCAATCTGCTTTTTCATTGCTGGAGCCTGTCTGGGATCAAACACCCTGGCCATCCTGTACACATCTCTGGCTGGATGTGTGTCCCAGTGCTTTGAGAACTTTGTGAAAGCCAAATTAAAAGCATCATGGAGATTGTCCAGCACGTCCTTCTTCTCTTGAAACCCCATTTTTCTCAGTAGCTCATCTGTCTTGGGCCCATAACCACATGTTTTTGCTGTTCCATTAACTAGGTAGGACCCAAGATCCTCCATGACATTGTATGCAGACACTGCTGTGGGTCTGTGGGTTCCTTCCAGGATGGTCAGGGCTGTCATCAGTTTGGAGCAAGTCTCTGAGATGAAGGTTAACTTGAGAGTGAGGGTCTGCACCTTCTTCTCTGTTTCCAACTGGCTGAGGATGTTCTTGACTGCCATGCTTGTTGACTCCTCTGACAAGAAGAACTGTCTGTACAGGTGAACATGCTCTGCATGGTACTTAATAGCCTCAAACCAACTATTCCACCGGGTACAAACAGCCTCAGGAGGAACCTTGGCCTGCACAGCCTCCGTATTGACAAGGAAGGCCACCCATCTTCGCTTTCTGGCAGGCTTTTTGAATAAAACAGATCTCATCCATGTGACAAGTGAGGTAGCATCAGAGAAATATTTGTAATGCTGCCAGGTCTCACCCACCAAATTTATGATGTGGCAGAGGCAGGTACAATGGACACTGTTTGGCATCACTCCTTTCAGGACCTCCCTGTATGCTTTCAGACAGTAGGCAGCATTATCTGTGACCACTGCCCAGGCATCATTCAGATCTAGATTATTGCTGTGAAGTGAGGCTAGTATTGCTTGGGAAACTGTTGAGTAGTTGCATCTCTCCATGAAGATGACATCTATAAGAAAATATTGGTTTTCAACTCCTGTGATGAAAGAAAAAAAAAACATTAGCTCTCACATGTAGTTTTAAATGTCCCTTTTATTTAATTCATTAATATCAATTTAAAGGCAACAGTGGCTGTACTGAAATGAGTTAATTATTTTATTTTGAACCTGTACATACATGAAGTAGTAGTAGTAGTAGTAGTAATAAATCATTTAAAAAGAAAAGGGGGAAAAATTAAAAGGGAGATGGGCATTTTCCCAGCTGTATTACATTTTAACATCCTGATTTACATGTACCAAAAAAAGTTATTTTTATCCGGTATATTCAAATTAAGCATTTTTAATCTTAATTAATGTGCATGTTACCCAGATTCCCTGTGGGCATCAGCTGTTTTCTAATTCGACATAAATAATTATGTATTTTTAATTACCTATATTCAGTTATCCCTTTACATAGTTGCAAATTGCAATATGTTATTAATGACTAAACACAAAAACATTCTAAGGGGGTGCATCAGTTAATGCATTCACACATTTCTATATGACCATAGTATTGACCATTGTACAGTACTACAGGCAGTTAAATTTACATTAGCTTACCAATGACGATGTTTAGGACGCTGCAGTCTCTTGCATCAGTAGTTTCATCCACAACAACGGAGTACTTTTTCTCACGGATTTTTTCTAGCACAGAGGAGATATGTTGCTTGAACACTCGGGGTAGGTGAAGCTGGCGAAGGCTGCTTACATTTTCAGGTAGGGCTCCTCCCTGTTTGCAGTGCTTCTTTAGAAACGGACGCAGTTTTGTCATCTTTTCCAAAGGGATGTCAGCCTCAGCACACATAGCGACAAAATCCTCAACAAACTCTTTTCTTGAGTCCGAAGACTTGAATGCAGCTGCAGTAATGCACGTCTGTAGCTGTAGGGATGTGGTGGCCTTAGTTTTATCATTATACTTCTCCTTATTCTTCACATGGCTTTTAGATAGCAGGTGGTCAGTGCATGTATTTTTGCGCTTCCAGTCAACGGAATGCTGACAAAACTTACAAAACAAAAGTTCACCTGATACATAAAAGTCACGCGGGAACTGCTCGGCTCGGTACTGGGGACTTAGCGCAGAGTTTCGTAATTTTTTCGCCGACGAAAGACCAGTTGTGGAGAGCCGCTTCGCCATACTTTCGTTGTTTTGAATTTGAAGAGGGGGAGGGGAAACTGAAATGACGAGGGGTTGTGTCGCCCAAATTAGCTTCCCCCGGTCTGCTTTTTCCCCAGACATACGTTCTTCTCCCACGCAAAACAGAATTTCATTCAGATTTTTAAAATTCTGGGAAATTCTGCGTTAAAACTACATTCCGCGTTAATATGCCAATTCCGCGATTCTGTCCGCGATTCCGCGATCGCGGAAATTAAAGCCCTATACATCAAAGATAAGGCCCCGACAGATGACGTGCTTAGTGAATGTCTCAGGCAATGGGGAGCAGCGGAAGAGGAGCTGGAGGAGGGACCATCATGGGAGGACAAACCCCTACATGGGATGTACCACCGGAACATAACTGAAGTGGCTGATATCAAGACATCCTACCAATAACTAGAACGGGCCGGACTGAAGGACAGCACAGAGGCACTCATCATGGCTGCACAGGAACAAGCCCTGAGCACCAGAGCAATAGAGGCCCAGATCTACCACACCAGACAAGACCCAAGGTGTAGGCTGTGCAAACAGGCCCCTGAGACAATCCAGCACTTAACTGCAGGGTGTAAGATGCTGGCAGGGAAAGCATACATGGAACGCCATAACCAAGTGGCTGGCATAGTGTACAGAAACATCTGCACGGAGTACGGACTGGAAACCCCGAGGTCAAAGTGGGAAACACCTCCAAAGGTGGTAGAGAATGACCGAGCCAAGATCCTGTGGGCATTCCAGATTCAGACTGACAGTATGGTAATGGCGAACCAACCAGACATCGTGGTGCTGGACAAAAAGCAGAGGAAAGCCATTGTGGTTGATGTGGCAATACCAAGTGATGGCAACATCAGGAAAAAGGAACATGAGAAATTAGAGAAATACCAAGGGCTCAGAGAAGAGCTAGAAAAGACTTGGAAGGTGAAGGCGACAGTGGTGGCCGTGGTCATCAGAGCACTCGGGCAGTGACCCCCAAACTGGAAGAGTAGCTACAGCAGATCCCTGGAAGAACACCAGACATCTCGGTCCAGAAAAGTGCAGTACTAGGAACAGCAAAGATACTGCGCAGAACCTCAAGCTCCCAGGCCTCTGGTAGAGGACCCGAGCTCGAAGGATGAGACCACCCGCGGAGGGTGAAGGACAAAGTTTTGTTTTTATATATATATATATATATATATATATATGTGTGTGAGTTTTTATATATATATATATATATATATATATATATATATATATATATATATATATATATATATGTGTGTGTGTGTGTGTGAGCATTTCATACATATGTGTGTGAAAACATTTCCGTGTGTGTGCAGTTATTCTAGTTTTTGTCCTACATGGCACCTCCAGCCGATGAATCCGTGTTTGTCATTAGTAATCAGCCCTATGACATCATCCTTTGAAGTGTGGCCTTAATGTTTACAAACATGTATAGTGTTGAGCCCCATTAATATATATATATATATATATATATATATATATATATATATATATATATATATATATATATATATATATACTTTAGCTAAGACTCATGACCAGACCAGATCCAGTCAAGACCACACATAGACCAGGACTGAACCAGGACCAATACAATGGACCAAATCCCTGATTGGTCTATCCTTCTGCAGTGACTGTTTATGCCAGTGTAATTTTTAGTCTAATTAGTAATTAGCCCTTTCTTGTCTGGCCTTAATGTCTATACCCATTTTCACTGTTTAATAGAGAGTTAGTCCGGTTTTCAAGTCCAGGCTGAAAACAGTTCTTTTTAAATGTACATATGACAACTGAAAGTATTTTATCTGCACCCTTCTCTTTTTGTTTGGTTTAAAGTGATTTATTTTATTTTTAATACATTTTGATAATTGTTGTATTTGTGTTTTAACCTATCCCTTTTCTTTTTGTAAAGCATTTTGAAAATGCTGTTGTATGAATTTTGCCTTGCCTTCAGCTGCAACTATAGCCAGGACAAGACCAGATCTGGTCCAGACCTCACCAAGACCTGGACCTAACCAAAGACCAATCAGGACTGAACCAATACATAGACCAACCAGACCAATTTAGGCACATTTAGACAAGGACCAGTTGAAGACCAGAACCAGGACTCTTGTCCCTGATTGGTCCACCTTCTGCATTGACTGTTTTTCCAGTGTAATTTCTAATGGGGACTGTCCCAAATTTAGGCTTGTCCCAGGTCCTTCATAATCTTCATAATCATAAATTTTTAACAGTAACTGTCTCAACGCCTGTTTAACTATGATGATATCAAATATATTTTTAACCCATTTTTGTTTTTCATTTATCATTTATTTTCTGCATTTTTGAGATGTTAATGCAAATTCTTCATTCTGCAAATTTCTGATTTCTTCTGCAAATTGAGATTAATTCTGCTTATTTCAAATTATTTGGCTAATTTAATTTTTTTTTCTGCAAATTCCAGTATAATTCTGCCCTTTACAGTTCCACTAATTTCAGCTTTTTTCAGCTTTCTTCTGCAAATTTTGTAAGATTCTAGTTTCTATTGCTCTTGCAATAAAGTGATTAATGATCATTATGCAATCATGTGATTTTCCTTTAAGGGGCAAAAAGTACCATAAACAGTTGGTATCATATTGAAAGGAAAAATCTTTGTATCGCACATCCCTAGTGTTATACTGTCACGTATGTTTGTGGCCATTATCATTTATTTTTCATAAAAGCCAATGGACAATTCATAAAACAGTAAAATGTGTTACAGTAAAGCAAGAATAGTTTAAAATGAGCACTGTCCACTTGTAAAAGAGACAAATATCAGGCAGTGTTTTTCTTGTGAGCGTAAAGACCTGGTATTTGGTGAAAGCTTAGGTTAGCCAGATCAATATTCCCCATTTAAAATTTATATTTGTCCTTTTCACCCATGTTTGACTCTGGCTTTTCGATTTAAGCACAAAAGGCCTTGCAGCGAGATAAGAGCAAGACAAAGTGGAAGCAACACGAAGGGAGTTGAAAAAAAGACTGCAATCGTCCGTCAACGAGATAAAAGCAGACAGAGGAAAAAAAGAGTTTAGAGGCGAGGAACAGAGCACAACAGTGAGTTTAGAGCAAAGTCAGGAGCACCACGCTGACTGGAAACCCTTGGGCATTGGAACGGCAGGGGGAATGGAAGTCAAAACTACTGATAAATATTTGGCTTAGCTTCATTTTGTTTGTTTATATTATCCTTTTGTCATTTTTAATAGTTTTTATTGTAGAGCAAATTTTGTCGAAATTAATGAGTTTTGTACTGTACTCTTTTTGTGGAAAATCATAATCAGAAGGATAGGGCTCAGCAATGCTCCAGCAACGCACAGATGATGCTCATGGTGCAAGCTGCCTTTTTCCTCTTGCTCCACCTCAGTCATAACATAACATAACATATATATATATATATAAAAGTTTGTAATTATAGTCTCATTTCTTTAACCCCCCTTAACCCTTATCCAAACCATAAAACATTTTGAGAAATATTTAAAATTTGGGCAACAAAATGTATTTATTTCCTATTTTTATACCCGAGCATGTGCACAATAATAGTAAAAAAAGTGCACAACAATAATTTCACATCCTAATTGAATTTAATGATGCCTGCATCAGTCCGTGGACGTGCACCTGTTGCTTTAAAGGGTAAGAGGTGGGACAGAGTAAATCCTCTATATTATTGTATGTTTACTGAAATATACTGTATGTTGAGTAAATTCCTAGATACTGGTCCAGACTATAAGGCTGTACCCAATGTTAATTAATACAAC
>JALDNG010003505.1:0-37706 GCA_024349245.1 Neodontobutis hainanensis | reverse complement strand
CTTTGAGTTCAGTTTCTTGGAATATCAGACATATGGCCTTTGAGGAGACTCCAGTGAAAAAACTCTAAAACTCAATTAGTTGTCTTTAATTATTATTAAATTAGTAGTTAATGCTTGGCAGATTGAACAGCCAGTATTGGGTCCTTGGGCCTTGGTTTGACCACCACTGCTACAAATATTCAAGAGTCCCACCAAGACACTATAAGGCACTGCAGCAGAGCTTTACATGGATTACAATGAATTGATGATTTACTATAGGTTTTAAATGATTATGTAGTTATTATATTTGCTGATTCTGCTGATTAGGCTTATAGATGATTAAACTGATGGACAGGAGTTTGTGTCGCACTGGAAATGAAAAAAAGGGAATTTTGAAACCTCCATTAAAGCAACAAAATAAACTGTTTCACCATCTCCTAACCTTAGCTTCAGCTGTCACCTGTAGCTCCGCTCCACCTTGGCAGGAGCGCGCAGCATCTCGTGAGCGCGCACCTCCTGGAGCTGCTCAGCTGTGAGTGTTTTCTCCTTCAAACTGTTCACAGATCTGGAGACTATAGAGTTCAGTCAGAAACCAGAATGAACCAGGATCTGACTTTAACTCATGGATGAACACTAACAGAGAGGATCAGGCCCAGGACGACAACACTGCTCCTTGAACTCCAGCACATTCAGTTTTTAAAGTGTGTCACTGCACTTGTTTCATTTTTAGGTCAAAAGCCACACATTTCTATGACGTTCAATGACACACTTTATCTCACTCCTCTGTGAGCTGTACTGTAGCTTCAGTTCTGACAAACACACAAACAATTATAAACCTCTACAGAACAATAACCACAAAAGACAAGTATCTAACACGTTTCTGAACAAGAATGATGTTATCTCTCCTTCAGCTTCAAGACGACAATACAGTTCATAGTTGCTCCTTCTTTGTCTCAGTGTCATTTTAGAGTCAAGAAGAAGTAACACATCTATTTCCTTTAGTTCTTACACTGATCTTCAATGTTTTTCTTAGTACTCAATATATCTAACGGAGTAAAGATCAACAGGTTCATATAACAATGATCAGACTGTATTTAGTTGTTTACAATATTTTAGTGCTACAGGTGTCACTTCTACTGCTAACTGCCGACTTACATGTGATGCATATAGTTTAATGATTATTTAAAATGTATTCTATTTTTATTTTATTCTAAACAGGTGTTGCATGATGGGTCGACTGTGAGAAAAGTCTCAAAGTGTGAAAGCTGTGGTTCAGTGTCTGTGTGAGGTAAGTGTGAAAAAGGAAGTGCAGACCAGTTAAACATATCTTCATCAAATGTACCCTCCTCTTCCTCTGTGAGTGCTGTAGATGAAGCCTGTAATGAGCTGGAGTTTGTCAGAGGCAGAGTGACGAGCGCTGGATGTGAGGATGGGACCCTCTCTGGTCTGGACTCTGGGGCTCATCTGTGAGTTTACAACACTTTGACTTTAAACAGGTCAACATCTAAACTTTTGTCAGGCCTTTGTCGACATAAACTCTTTTATAATTCATATTTCAGTCTTTAATGTCGTCTTCTTCAAACACACAAAAGGTAAATAACTATCCTGTTTAATCTTTATTTAGTTCAGTTTCAGTTTCGTGGCGGCAATCCCGAACCCGGTGGTGGACACCGGAAGTAAGGGAGGCCGTCAAGCTGAAGAAGGAGACCTATCGAGCCTGGTTGGCTTGTGGGACTCCTGAGGCAGCTGATAGGTACCGGCAGGCCAAGCGAGCTGCAGCACGGGTGGTTCTGGAGGCAAAACTCGGGTCTGGGAGGAGTTCGGTGAGGCCATGGAAAAGACTATCGGTCGGCCTCAAGAAATTCTGGCAAACCGTCCGGCGCCTCAGGAGGGAAGCAGTGCCCTGCCAACACTGTTTACAGTGGAGGTGGGAATCTGCTGACCTCAACTGGGGATATTGTTGGACGGTGGAAGGAATACCGAGGATCTCCTCAACCCCACCGTCACGTCTTCCACTGAGGAAGCAGAGGCCGAGGGCTCAGAGGTGGACTCGTCCATCACTCAGGCTGAAGTCACTGAGGTAGTTGGGAAGCTCCTTGGTGGCAAGGCACCGGGGTGGATGAGGTACGCCTGAGTACCTCAAGTCTCTGGATGTTGTGGGGCTGTCTTGGCTGACACGCCTCTGCAACATCGCGTGGCGCTTGGGGACAGTACCTCTGGACTGGCAGACCGGGGTGGTGGTCCCCCTTTAAGAAGGGGGACCGGAGGGTGTGTTCCAACTACAGAGGATCACACTCCTCAGCCTCCCGGGAAAGTCTATGCCAGGGTACTGGAGAGGAGAATGCGGCCGATAGTCGAACCTCAGATCCAGGAGGAACAATGCGGTTTCGTCGGTCGTGGAACACTGGACCAGCTCTACACCCTCTCCAGGGTGCTGGAGGGATTATGGGAGTTTGCCCAACCAGTCCACATGTGCTTTGTGGATCTGGAGAAGGCATTCGACTGTGTCCCTCGCGGTGCCCTGTGGGGGGTGCTCTGGGAGTATGGAGTCCGGGGCCCTTTGCTAAGGGCTGTCCGGTCCCTGTACGACCGAGCAGGAGCTTGGTTCGCATTGCCGGCAGTAAGTCAGACCTGTTCCCGGTGAATGTTGGACTCCGGCAGGGCTGCCCTTTGTCACCGGTCCTGTTCATTATCTTTATGGACAGGATTTCTAGGCGCAGCCAGGGGCCGGAGGGAGTCTGGTTTGGGGACCACAGGATTTCATCTCTGCTTTTTGCAGATGATGTTGTCCTGTTGGCTCCATCAAGCCAGGACCTTCAATGTTCACTGGGGCGGTTTGCAGCCGAGTGTGAAGCGGCTGGGATGAGGATCAGCACCTCCAAGTCTGAGACCATGGTTCTCAGTCGGAAAAGGGTGGCTTGCCCCCTTCAGGTTGGTGGAGAGCTCCTGCCTCAAGTGGAGGAGTTTAAGTATCTCGGGGTCTTGTTCACGAGTGAGGGAAGGAAGGAGCGTGAGATCGACAGACGGATCGGTGCAGCTTCTGCAGTAATGCGGTCGATGTACCGGTCTGTTGTGGTGGAGAAGGAGCTGAGCTGTAAGGCAAAGCTCTCGATTTACCAGTCGATCTACGTTCCTACTCTCACCTATGGTCATGAGCTTTGGGTCATGACCGAAAGAACAAGATCCCGGATACAGGCGGCCGAAATGAGCTTTCTCCGCAGAGTGGCGGGGCGCTCCCTTAGAGATAGGGTGAGGAGCTCGGTCACCCGGGAGGAGCTCAAAGTAGAGCCGCTGCTCCTTCACATCGAGAGGAGCCAGCTGAGGTGGCTCGGGCATCTGTTTCGGATGCCTCCCGGACGCCTCCCTAGGGAGGTGTTCCGGGCATGTCCCACCGGGAGGAGACCTCGGGGAAGACCTAGGACACGCTGGAGGGACTATGTCTCTCGGCTGGCCTGGGAACGCCTCGGTATCCCCCCGGAAGAGCTGGAGGAAGTGTCTGGGGAGAGGGAAGTCTGGGCTTCTCTGCTTAGACTGCTGCCCCCGCGACCCGGCCCCGGATAAGCGGTAGAAGATGGATGGATGGATGGATAGTTCAGTTTCAGATTTTATTTAACATATATATGGCCTTATGTTACAAAACGTTCATAAAGAAGTGGAATTACATATTCTTCAAGCTGTGTTGTTTTATATTAGGCCATGTAACGTACAGTGTTACTTCTGCAGTTTTCATTAAGATGATTGTGTTTTCATGTTTACATCTATAGGACAGGGATATGACACCTGGGCCCATTATGACATCAAGAAATAAACTCACTGTGTTTGTGTTCTTTTATTGTTGCCTGTGACAGAGTTTAAAGAGA
The DNA here is from genome assembly GCA_024349245.1 of Neodontobutis hainanensis. NCBI lineage: Eukaryota > Metazoa > Chordata > Actinopteri > Gobiiformes > Odontobutidae > Neodontobutis > Neodontobutis hainanensis. The sequence continues at coordinate 33,867 of JALDNG010003505.1, read as the reverse complement.
TTTTCTATATTATTTTTGTCATATTTAAAAATATCATAATGTTAGATGGATTTTTGCCCCAAAAGTCACTGGTTGTGTTTTGTTGAATCTCTTTGTTGCACTGGATGGAGTCGTGAGGACTTGTGTAGCACTTATCCACAGTTGTCTTTAGTCTGTTCTTAAAACACAGGGCTTACTTTTAAATCTTTGACATGAAGACTTGAGAAACTGTCAACACTCAGTAAATTATAATTTAGAATCCTGTGTTGGTTCTTTTATGTTCTACTTTTGATAAATGTAATGATGAGAAAACAAAAATAAACCTACACCTTTAACTCTGCCATGTTTCTTTTGTAATTTTCTTTTCTCTTTCTTTGTATACAGTTGTTATACAGTGGCCGTAAAGTGCAAACAAATTAACAAAAGCAAATATCAATATAACAAATCAGAAAACAAATTTACCCTTTAAACCTATTTAAGGCGTCGTAAACAAGCAGCATAATGCACTACACAGCCCCAGGCCTAATATGGGTAAGCCGACATCCAATTACTCAGCGGAAACCCGCTAAACGCACATGTAAGCCATATACACCAACTTCAAACACAGACCAAAAACAATCATACAAAAGACAACATGTCAAGGTGTGAAGTTCGCCTCCTCAACTCAGATGCTACATTTTGCGAACAGCTGGCCAATACTTAAGCCTACAAACTCATGCCAGACCTCAATTTAAAGTACAGAAGCTATCGATTACAACGTTACAGTTTCCCTCAATTCTATTGGCACTAATGATTTTAAGGAGGCACGATGTGCTCAGTTCGATCAATCGGCTGCAGAGAATTTGCCGTGCGCAGTGGGGGCCAGCAACCGCTGCATAAAAGAAACAGACGCAGGAGGAAGAATGCAGACTGAAAACACATATAAATACATAGAAGTCTGGTTTAAGTTCTCAATAATGTATTTAATGAACACCATTAGTGATATAAACATGAAATATATAGTATTTACATGACTAAACTGAAATGGAACTGACTAATCTGTCTGTACTAAAACCTCTTGAGTTTTATTCTGCTCCACATTATCGGTTTAAAACTTTGCAGGATAATGTTAAACATGTTTTATTTACATGTTATGAAGTAAAAAAGTTGCAACAGCAGCATTCCAAAGAAACGAAAACTAAAAACTAAAAAAAATAATTTAGCTGTGTGCCATCTTCATTTTCTCTTTACTAGTAACACATATTAATATGATAACACTTTTTGACAAATCTCCACAAAGTTCCCTTTAAAATGACAAAATTATTCAAATACACCTTATTGTTGCTGAAATATAGTCTTTACTTTATGGGTATGGATTTTTTGAGCAGTGTTCTTGAAAATAGGCCTCGGGTTTAAAGGGTTAATAAAACTAAAAAAACACATCAATAATTCACAGAAACAAGAGTGAGTCAGAAAGAAGAGTCAGAAAACTGCCTGGTTTTCTAACTTGTAATTTTGTTCTCAGTTCTGTTATTTCGGTTTACACTTTATGGCCATCGTAGTATTACTCTAAAGCATTTTTTTAAATTTATATTCTTTACTTTACTTTTGTTTACACAGGTGACCATGTGACTCTGAAGGGTCCTGAACAGTCTGTGTCTGTGAGACAATCTAACTCTGGTTTGTGTTCAAAATGTTCAGGCAAATTTGGACTTTTACAAAAATGAATTACTTGTTACGGAGGACAAATACCATAAGATACAACAAAATTCTGCCACAGTTGAACTAAAAATGTATTTAGTGGCAAAATCAGATCAGGGTTTTTACTGGTGTGGGACCAAAGACGGACCACAGTCCACAAAGAAAGAACTGAAGTTAACAGGTCAGTATTTTAAGACTTCTGATTTTACACAGCACTTATTTTGTTTCACTAATGACAAATAAATCATAAAAATAATTACCATTTCCATTTTGCCAAAGTCTGCATCCATCTTTGGCTGACTCTGACTTTAACAAATGCCATGTTTTTCTAATATTGTTCTCTCCTCAGGAAAGGGACGCAGAGTCCTTCTGAAAACATCCAGTGACACCATCCCAGAACAGAGCAGTGTGACTCTGAGCTGTGAAGTCCAGGACTTTAAAGGAACGTATAAATGGTTCAGAAGAAACTCAGCATTTGACTCTAAGAGGAAATAATAAAAGAAAACTCAGCTCGTGTCAGTGTCTCAGATGGAGGTGTCTACTGCTGCAGAGGATGGGATGAATATATTGTCACAGAACAAAGTAATGATGTCACTGTTTTAAAAACTGGTGAGTACAGTTATGTTTTTAAATATAGATCTAAAATAAAAATAAAAGTTAAAAAGTAAGGAGTTAAAATAAACTGTGCCTATTCTTGGAACAAAATGAGGGTGTTTCTTTTGAGCTGATATGTCTTCAAATATACATTTATTACATTTATTACTTTTATTACATTTATTACATTTAAAAACAAACAGTTTTAAAAAGTTGGTGTATATTATACTTTTTTCTGATTTTTTTATTTCACTGCTGTTCTTTGTGATTGTTTTGTTTATTAAACTGAAGTATGACATTTATTTGCAAAGATAAAACAATTACAGTTATTATAAAAGGTACTAAATATTATGGCTATATAAGGCACGAGCAGGAGGCATGTCACAGATGTTCTCCGAGTCCCAGAAGGTTCAGAAGGAACTAGCATTTCAGAAATATATTCTGGTGTTATACCATTTAGAGACTTTTAACGTTTTAAAGTCTATTCTCTGAGCAACAGGAAGCCAGTGCAGAGATTTTAAAACTGGACTGATGTGGTCGTACTTCCTGGTTTTGGTTAGAACCCGAGCAGCAGTTCTGAATAAGCTGCAGCTGTCTTAACCCTCGTTTTGAGAGACCAGTGAGCAGCCGTTACAGTAATATAACCTGCTGCAGATAAAAGCATGAATAAGTTTCTCTAAGTCTGCTTTAGACATTATCCCTTTGACTCTGGAAATGTTTTTAAGGTGATAAAATGCTTATGATGTAATGGACTTAATGTGACGTGGAAATTCAAGTCTGAGTCCATAATGACACCTAGATTTCTAACTTGTTTTTAGATTTTAGAGAAAGAGATTGGAGGTGACTGCTGACACTTTCTCTTTGTTTCTGTTTCCAAAGATGATTATTTCAGTCTTGTCTCAGGGCTGTGCCGACACCTTCTTCTTTACACAGGATCGTAAGCTGTCATCTGTGAGGCGTGCGAGATGTTTGCTTAATAAAGTTTAAGTTGGAAAACACCTGCATATCTCCTCATTACACAATAAGCATACTTCTTACAATTCTCCATAGATGGCCTACCTGGGACTCAAAAGTTAAAAATTAGCACTGGCGGGTGTTGCACATTAGCATTAGTGGCGCACGGTAACAGCGACAACATAAAAACGAACGAACTAAAATAAAACACAATAATTAAATACTCATTAATTATTTTTAAAAGCCACAGGAGCCGCATCAGAGGGATGAAAGAGCCGCATGCTGCTCCAGAGCCGCGTGTTGCCGACCCCCTGCACTAGAGTGAAACTGTTTTGATGTAGGTTTCAGAACACAGTTGTAAAAAGCTGGCAGGTGATAATGGAGGACTTTCTTCTCTGTTCAGTGAGACTCAGCTCTTCTGTGTGAACTCTGGTGGAGCTGAGTCTGCGCTCAGAGGAGCAGGTCTCTGTTTTCACCTGCCAGCTGTTTACAACAGTGTTCTGAAACCTACATCAAAACAGGTTCACTCTAGAAGGACAACGACTCCACTAACACTAACGACTCTCACATCAGGAGTCACACTGCCCTAATGACTCTGAGACCAGAACAGCCTGGTCCAATCAGAGTTAGTTTCAGGTCAAAGCCCTCCTCTAGAGATAAAGCTCAGCTCTGTATCAGCTGGACTCAGAAATGGAAAAGATAAAACCTCTTTAGCTTGAAAACTAAGTCCAGATGCATTTGCTTTAACTTTTTTCAATATGTTTAAGCTTAACTGAATGATTAGTATTTACTAATATTCTGCTCATCCAATATTAAAAAGATGAACCTGTGCCGACTCAAGTCCCGTCTATTTATCCCTTCGCTTCAACCGAAAAATCAGAACAAGTTGGATTTGGACACACCCCTTAATGAGCTTCTTTCGTCCCTGACACCTGCGTTATGATCGGAAGATACAGCCCATAAGTATCAAGAACAGCAGAAAGTTTTGATACATTCCTGATACAAACATTATCCACACAAATTTTAAAATCATCATTTGTTCAATTTCTGTGCAGACAAACGAAAGCATTTCAGTAACTCATCAATAAAATCATGACAGTGTTTGTAAAGAACTACATTATAGATGAAGAAAACTTGAACTTCATTTTGAATGACACATATTCAAATGGGGCAGGAGTAGCTCAGTGGGTAGAGCAGCCGTCCTTCAACCGGAAGGTAGGGGGTTCGATTCCCACTCTCTTCACAGCTCATACTGTCGTTGTGTCCTTGGGCAAGACACTTAACCCACCTAGTGGCTGTAAAACTGGTAATTACTGTAGAATAATGAAAGTTGCTTTGGATAGAAGCGTCAGCTAAATGAATAAATCTAAATGTAAATAATAAAAACTCCCCAAGTGACAGCTTCTGGATGAGAATATTTTCCTGTATTTTTGATACGAATGTAAAATCAGATAGAGTGGATTAAATAAGGACTGCATTTCCTGTCATCTAACCATGCTTCTGTTAAAAAACATCAAGCTTATTTGAAGTTATTAAATCATTGAACACTGCAAGTTTCAAGTCTGTTTGAGCAGGACCTGACATTATCTGTTTGAAGGGGATTTGAGTCAGATTTGTCTGTTCAGGTTGAGAACTGGTTAATTTTGACAAAATGTCCAGGCACAACAGAGGCCTCAGTGTCTTAATCACTGATAACAGTCATGATGCTGGTCTGGAGGACGTTAAGAGGGTTTGACATGGGTTTAAAATGAAATTATATTATGTTAAATATTACATTTGATGTTGACAGAACCCACAGTGAGTCTGAATCCAAACTGGTCTGAGATCTTTTCTGGAGACAGTCTCACTCTCAGATGTGAGATTGAGGACAGAGGAAACACTGAGTGGACGTATCAGTGGAGCAGGACCGGTTCAGTCCTACATCAAACAACAAAAGAATATACAATCTCCAGAGTTACTGAGTCTGACAGTGGACACTACAGATGTAGAGGAGAAAGAGCTCCAGATCTCACAACACTGTGGAGCAGAGGGACCAGACTGAACATACTGAGTGAGTCTGGACAACTTTTATGTTCAATATCAAGTAAGTTATTTATATACATTTCCACTCTGATCCACAGAAAAGCCAAAGGCCACAGTGACTGGTGAGACAGAGGTTCAGTCTGGAGGCAGAGTGACTCTGAGCTGCTCTGTGACTCCAGCTTCATCTGGTTGGAAATATTACTGGTTCAGAGACACAGAGTTATTCAAAGGTTCTTCTGATCAACAACAAATAAGTGTCTCAGTGGGAGGAGTGTACTGGTGCAGAGCAGGAAGAGGAGACCCACTTTATTTCACTGAGGACAGTCAGTCCTTCAGACTTAATGCTGTTGGTGAGTTTGTCTGTATCATCTGTAAACATCACTAGAAACATATCAGTCTTTAATATCTTCAAAGCTAAATTAATAAAACATTTATTCATATTGTTCCAGTCTTGTTTGTAACTGTGTTGGTTCTGATCAGTCTCTGACACAGCTGCTGTGTCTCTGGAGCCAAAGTGGCCTGAGATATTCCCAGGAGAGCAGGTCACTCTCAGATGTGAAATACACGGAGCAGACACTGAGTGGACGTATGAATGGAACAAATCTGGTGTGAGCTTTTCTAATAAAGAAGATAAAGTAATGGTAATAAGTGCTGCTGCTTCAGGAACAGTGGCAAATACAGCTGCAGAGGAATAATGAGACATGACCAACATAAAGCAACTGAATGGAGCAGCCAGGTTACATTACATGTGTCCAACAGTAGGTTTCATCTCACATTATTCATTATTACATTATTACACTGACAATTTAAAAACACAATAAGACAAATGATATCTAATGAGTGTTCAAACAGGTAAACTCCAGCCTATCCTGTCTGTGTCTCCGTCATGGCTGAATCCTGGAGTCTCTGTCTCTCTGAGCTGTGGTGTTAAACAGACGTCTGCAGGATGGACCTTTTACTGGTACAAGGCTGTTCCTCATTCATCAGACTCTTACAGATATGAGCTGCTCCCAGGTCACAGTAATGGGACTGAACAGGACTCCTTCAGCGTTCAGCACCAGACCAACACAGCAGGGTTTGTGTGTAGAGCAGGACGAGGACGCCCTCTGTTTTACTCTGAATACAGTCAGCCCAAGTTTGTCTGGACTAAAGGTAGGATCTTTATTTATTGCTAATCATTCAGAGATATTTAGAAACTGGAAGTGTTTATGTTATTTTCATTCTTCATTATTTATGCACTTGTTGTTTTGCAGATGTTGAGTCCCCAGTGTCTCTCACAGTGAGTCCTGACAGATCACAGCACTTCACGTCTGACAAAGTCTCACTGAGCTGTGAATCCAGCTCCACTAATGGAGAGTGGAGACTGAAAGGCTTTTCTCAGAACGGCCTTTTCTTACAACATTGTAGTTCCTACTGGACAGATAAACCTAAATGTCTAAATGCCAGAGGCCACAGAGAGACCAGTGGAGGCAGAAGAGACAGAGAGACAAGAGGAGGCAAAGGCCACAGAGAGACCAGAGGAGGCAGAGGACACAGACAGACCAGAGGAGGCAGAGGCCACAGAGAGACTAGAGGAGGCAGAGGACACAGACAGACCAGAAAAGGCAGATGCCTCAGAGAGAACAGAGGCAGTGGCCAGATAGAGACCAGAGAAGGCAGAGGCCACAGAGAGACCAGGGAGGCAGAGGAGGCAGACAGACCAGAAAAGGCAGATGCCTCAGAGAGACCAGAGTAGGCAGTGGCCAAATAGAGACCAGAGAAGGCAGAGGCCACAGAGAGACCAGACGAGGCTGAGGCCACAGAGAGACCAGAGGAGGCAGAGAGAGAGAGAGAGACCAAAAGAGGCAGTAAGAGCAGAGGAGGCAGAGGAGGCAGAGAGACCAGAGGAGGCAGAGGCCACAGAGTGACTAGAGGAGGCAGAGGAGACAAAGAGACCCGAGGAGGCATATGCCAGAGAGAGACCAGAGGAGGCAGAGGCAATAGAGAGACCAGTGGAGGCAGAGAGACCAGAGGGGGCATAGGAGGCAGACAGACAAGAGAAGGCAGCGGCCACAGAGAGACCAGAGGAGGCAGAGGCCACAGAGAGACCAGAGGAGGCAAAGGAGTCTGAGAGAGCAGAGGAGGCAGAGGCCACAGTGAGACCAGAGGGGCAGAGGCCACCGAGAGTTCAGAGAAGGCAGAAAGACAGAGAGACCAGAGGAGGCAGAGGCCACAGAGAGACTAGCGGAGGCAGAGGTAATAGAGAGACCAATGGAGGCAGAGAGACCAGAGGGGCATAAGAGGCAGACAGACAAGAGAAGGCAGCGGCCACAGAGAGACCAGAGGAGGCAGAGGCCACAGAGAGACCAGAGGAGGCAAAGGAGTCAGAGAGAGCAGAGGAGGCAGAGGCCACAGTGAGACCAGAGGGGCAGAGGCCACCGAGAGTTCAGAGGAGGCAGAAAGACAGAGAGACCAGAGGAGGCAGAGAGACAAGAGGATGCAGAGGAGGCAGAGAGAGCAGAGGAGAACGAGGCCACAGAGAGACCAGAGGAGGCAGAGGAATAGAGAGACAAAAGGAGACAGAGACCACAGAGAGACCAGAAGAGGCAGAGGCCACAGAGAGACGAGAGGAGGCAGAAGAGACAGAGAAACCAGAGGAGGCAGAGGCCACAGAGAATCCAAAAGAGACATAGGCCACAGAGAGACCAGAGGATTGCAGAGGTCACAGAGAGACCAGTGGAGGTAGAGAGAGCAGAGGAGGCAGAGAAGGCAGAGAGACCAGTGGAGGCAGAGGACACAAAGAGACCAGAGGAGGCAGAGGCCACAGAGTGACTAGAGGAGGCAGAGGAGACAAAGAGACCAGAGGAGGCAGAGGCCACAGAGAGACGAGAGGAGGCAGAGGCAATAGAGAGAGACCAGTGGAGGCAGAGAGACCAGAGGGGACAGAGGAGACAGAGAGAAAAGAGAAGGCAGAGGCCACAGAGAGAACAGAGGAGGCAGAGGCCACAGAGAGACCAGAGGAGGCAGAGGAGTCAGAGAGACAAGAGGAGGCAGAGGAGACAGAGAGACCAGAGGAGGCAGAGGCCACAGAGAGACGAGGAAGCAGAGGAGGCAGAGGAGGCAGAGAGACCAGAGGAGGCAGAGGCCACAAATAGATATGAGGAGGCAGACAGTCCAGAGGAGGCAGAGGCAATATAGAGACCAGTGGAGTCAGAGAGACCAGATGGGGCATAGGAGGCAGACAGACAATAGAAGGCAGAGGCTGTGGTATATTTTTCATGTTATGTGCTTAGTTCTGTGTGTGTAGTTAGTTATTCATTTATGCATGATGAGTTTATGTTATGTGTTTATGGTTTATACTTATGCATGGTGTGTAATCAAGTAGTGTATGTTATATTGATACATTTAGAAACATATTAATGTAAAAGAAAGAAAACTTAATGTCAGAAGAGTATGGTTTAAAACATGATAAGTTTAAAGCACACACATATTGAAGGCCCAGATAGAGACATGGGAGCCTGATGCTCAAGGTCAGAGACGAGAGAGGCCTAAGCAGGTGCAAGAGTCCCAAGGCCTTACAGAATGACATCACCGAGTTTAATAAAAATCTTCAAAGGCTCATCTAAGATCGCAGAAAGAGTTATTACTAAACTGTCATCTCAAAACTGTATAAAAGGCTTACATTTTCTGTACAAAAGTTAGTAGTGCTTGGGGGATAGCCTACTCGGGTCTTGTTGTGTCGGCTGTGAACAATAAAGACTCTAAGACATGGAAATGGCTGTGCGTTCATGACTTATTCCACACAAGTGTACCAAAGGCTGAGCGGTCAGTATTGGACACAACAATTGGCGAGCCAGAGCCAGGAGGGGAGCCGAGAAAGAGTGTTTCTCTTTCTGCTTGACCACCCAGGAGAAGCATCCCAGACGCGGAGACCATCGAGGGTGAGAAAAAAACCTTTCATTTTTTAGTCAGTGTCTGTGGGTGCAGCTTTGGGAGGTAACAGGCAGAAACAGACCGCTTTAAAACTCACCTCAAAAGATCCTAGATTTAAGGGGGTAATTAGGGGAACGTAGGGATTTCTATCCATTGAATACAGGCTAAAAAAAAGCACCGGTTGTGTCTCAAGGCAGACGATAGCGCACAAAGGGAATTAGGTGGCTATTTTCTATCCAGAGAGCATAATCTAAAGATGGTGTAGTCTGGACGTCAGGGAGGAAATTAAAACTAAAAAGGGGGTTATTTCTATCCACTGGGTATAATCTAAATAGGGCGTTCGTGTAAATAACTCTAGGAAGAATTAAGCGAAAAAATTGCGAGGCTGGTTTTATCCGTAGATTATATGCGATTCAGCGCGTATATCCCGGGAAGAAAGGGTTAAAGAAACGGTCTAAGTCTCTGCGCAAAAGAATTGAGACGCGTTTGAAAAAGCAGAACCTGGCTGAGAGAAAGCGCAGGGGTCTGGGGAAACGAGGCCTGGTTAGAAGATAGGATTCTTCAGAAGAGGGCACCTAAGTTTACGCTATTTTCCGGCTGAACTTAAGTATAGGAAACCAAAATAAAATAAAAAGGGGGCATCATTACAAAATTAATTCATATAAAAATGGAGAAAAATTTAGATTAAAGGCCTGCTAATAAGGGGTAACACACTGTCCAAGTCGACTGGATTAAACACAGTGGGGTTGACCGCCAAAATGGAACAAGAAAAGGACCTTAGCGGGAAGGAAAAATAGTTAACGTTCCTTTTCTATCTTAAAAAAAAAAAAATCAGCTGGGTGCTGGAATTAAGATATAAGACGTACGATTAAGCGACACAAAACCCGTTAAAGAGTTCAGGTCAAGACTCTGGAAAGAGAGGCTGAACTAAATTGCGTGAAGACTAGTCTGGTGTGTGTGAGTGTGTGTGTGGTTTACAAAGGCCTTGGAGAAAGTTTAATAGTAGGCCAAGTATTAAACTAGATTTAGGTCCTTTAAAGTAATGGAAATTTAGGCATGATATTAAAAAGACAAGCTAAAAGTAGATTTAAAGAAGAAGTCAAGAGAAAAGTAATAAGATAAAGTCGACAAACAAATTAAATAAAAGCGCTGTAAGAACTAATATCATTAAGGCTGAGAAAATAGAAACCTAGTAAAGGGTTAGAATATTCATTAGTAGAATAAAATAAAAAATAGGTTCAAAGCAAAACTCTAAAGTTGAAGAAGCAGTGGAGTCGACGGCAGGTCTAAAGATGATAATTTGAGAAAAACTGGTGTCAGAAAGAAATAATAAAATATAAACTGAAGGACTACGAACTATCTTTGGTTAGAACAAACTTATAGGAATAACAAGAAAGAACAAATACTGTCTAGAGTTTTCAGAGGTCTGTGCAAAACAGTAATAGTTAAATAGAACGAGATTAAAATTAGCAGTAACTATAACTCGAGTTAAAACGCTGTGAGGCTTTATTAAAAGGAACTGTGGTTTCAGGAAGGTTTGAATTTATCTCAAAGTAGGTCTAGTTGTTGTGCAAACCGGTAACATTTCAATCTAGTCTATTAGAGAGACATTTAGAGTTTCTAGTGACGTTACAGATCCACAGCCTGACATTGCCGCTGTTAGAAAAATGCTGTTAGAAAATTACTGAGAGACGGAAAACTGGTGAGCAGTTAAATGCCCAGAGAAAACGTAGGAAAAACTAGTACCGAATCCCACAAAACAACAAAGATGGAAATATTTGTTAAAGGAAAAGAATATTAGTATGAATAATTAAGAAAAGGTGAAAGGAAGTCTCTTTCCTTCAAGATGGGGAATAAATACTAAAAACATTAAAAATGGAGATGTTTTGACTCAGTAGAGGTGATTATTGGACAGAAACTCACTCAAAAGAAACAGATCAGGAATTATATGAAAAATTGAACTAATTGAAACAAAACAAGTGCAGTCAGCTGTTGAGGTCCAGAAATAATTGTTAAGACTTGTACTGAACCTTCAGCCCTATTGCCTTTTCAATATAAAGAAATTCCTGAAAAGTTTCCAATAAAAGTGCTGTCTGAAGAAATCCAGCTGGTTTTAGCTGAACCAGAGAGAGAAGGCTCAGCTCAAACAGATGAGAGCAGCTGCAGCAGCGTCTCTCCTCTGGGAAGAGCAGCCCGGATCCAGATGATAAGAGACAGGAATGTGAAGAGACTCACTCCAGAGGTGTTAGACTCTCCTGACTTTAGAAACAATGAAATAAAACAATTCAAACAACTGGAGAAAATTATAAGAAGTCAGTCCCGTCAAGAAGATATAAAAACAGAAATGCCAGACAAACTGTTAAAACACAGACAAGAGTTGAAGAATTATTCTGAAGCTGATGCACAATTAAAGCGTATTATCAACATTAGGCTTTCTGATCCTAAACAGACCTCATACAGCCCGAGTCTAAAGGCTTATGGAAAAATTATTAAAAGATCTGGGAACCGTTGGATAAAAACGACGACCTCCTGAATTGCACTAAAGAGAATCAGTTGAAAAATCAAATATCAACTGGACATTATTTGGATCATGGGAAAGCTTAAAGCTTAAAGAAAGCTGAAGCCAGAAGAAGAAGAAACTAATAAAACTTTGTTGAAAAAGCTAATACTGCTGCAAATGAACAAACTGATCAAAAGAGACAAAGAGAAGAATGATAAAGAAGGGTTTGTTACTGAAATTGTCAAACAACAGCAGCTGTCGCTGGACAAGACCAGAGTTTACCTGCAGAACCCGGAATATGAATAAATCTATATTTATGTTCCAGTCTTCTTCAGCAGAGCAGATGTCACCAACAGGATTATTCTAACAGATCACAGTGGATCTGTACAGAGGAATGTCTGCCTACAAAGAGGTGGCTGAGGCAGATTTGGAGAGTGAGACAGACTTAAAGCAGCGTCTGGTGAGTCCTGCCCAACCCCCATTAAACTCTTATCAGACACCAGAGGAGCTGTGTGGGCAGTGGAGCTGCATCCAGAGAGACTGTCTTGTTAACATTACAGCAGGACAGAAGAAGAATGACTATTTAATCTGTAATGTACTGGCTGAGATGAACACAGAAATCAGAACTAATAGAAATGGACTAAGATGGAAGAATACAAAGACTTTAAAACTACATAAGGGCCGAAGACGCAGAGACACTGTTCAATGAAGTACAACAAAAGAAAAACATGATAATATGGACTATGAGCGTTAAAAGAAGCTTCCATTATAAGACAAAATATATATTGTAATGGCAAGAAGCTATGGTGGTGTACCTCTTATTACCCAGTTTGAGACTTGGTTTCTGAACAAGAACTTAACTCCTAATGTTGCATTAAGTGACAGAAGGACTGGATTCTTGGGCACTTAAACTAAAGTTAACAGCTGCACTGTGCGTAGAAGTAAAAATGTATATCTAAATTCAAGCTTTATATGTCTTAGAAAGATTAATCTATATTTAAAATATCACTAAGAGCATGTGATATAGTCTAGGCTGAAAGAGTAACTGTAGATATAAAATGTCTTAAAACAATGAAATGTCTATGGTTTCTGATCTGGTTTTGACACTGTCTAATATTCTGCCTGAATTGAAATTGGCAACAGTAATAGATTTGTTCTGTATTTTTTCTGACTCATGATACCTTTTCTGTTTTACATATTCTGACTGAGACGGAAAAGAAACAGTCGACTCCTGAAAGACCTAAAGTTATCTTCATCTAAAGTAAACCTGACTGTAGTGAGAACAGAGATATAGTGAGTATATGATCTGTGTTTGATCAAACAACGAGGATGTGAGTTAGACTCCATCACAGTGTTACAAATTTAGTATTTGGGAAACAAAGTTAGTAAAGAAAATTATAATTCGTCAATCTGATATAGAATAAAAGTTAAGAATGAAATGTAAGAAAGATTGCTCCGTCTCACTTGAGGCTAAAACAAAAGCTTTGAAGCAAAAAACTGTAGAACAAATGTTGAGATTATTAGCAATAGCAGGTTATAGCAGGTTGTGGACTGTAACTTTGCTGTATTAATAGTAACTTAAGAGGTCTGATAAAACTGCAGACCAAAGTGGAGGTTCAATTAAAATAAATAATTAAAAGTGAATAAGGAGTTAAACAGAGCATTTTCTGTGTTAAAAGAAAGCATGAGAATAATCTAGCTTTAGGAAGTCCTGATAATAAAATGTTCCACACGTAGCAGAGAGAGATGGTTACTCATCAGCAGTGATGATGCAAGATACTGTAGAATAAAAACAATAGTTTAATGCAGCTAAAATTAGACAATATAGAATAAGGTTTAACACTATGTTACAGATAATTAGTGTCAGCTGTGACTGAACTTAAAAAGACTTTAGTGATAACCAAGGATTTTTAAATAATGTAGACCACACATCAGTTACACATTTCTGATAGTCCTACATTTGTCTTAACACAAAATAGAAGTAATACTTTCAGCACCCAAATTTAATAAAACAGAAATGTAAAAGAGTTAATCCAGTTATAAAAGAATGATCAGCCCAGAGAAGAAGAGTCTATGACTGATGAAAATCAACAGATACTTTCTAAAACAAAGAGAACAGATGTATAATTGAAACAAAGTTAATGTTAGGTTTTGAGACATGCAGGATATGACAATGTAAAACTAAAAACAGATAATACTTTAACAGCAAAGGTTTAAAAACTACTACAGCAGTGATTGAAGTAAGTGTTTGAGTTTAAATCATTGACTCAGGAGTGAGAAATGGATACATGTTTAAGAGTTAACATCTTATTATAGGTCTGGAATATGTGAGGCTTCAGTTGAATGGCAGAAGAAGACAAGGCATAAAACAATGTTGACAAGTTAATCCTTGAGAGAAGAAGGTCTGTATGAAATTAGAAAAACACAAAGGTCATAAAGGTCACTTAGAAAGGGTTGGAGATAAGAGTTATGGAGAGCACTGAGTCATCAAAGAATTGAAGAGTCCCAAGAGAGGCCATAAAACAGATTTATGAATCAAATACTGGTTTAGACAACATCTAACAGAAAGACAAAGTTAAATTCCAACAGATTAAAAGGTGCTGAGGAGAACTCTACAGAAACAACACCTTCCTGCTGCAGATCAAGTCTGGGAAATGGAGTCTTCACAAGAAATGTTCAAACTTCAAGGTTGGCTGGAAGAACAGTGAATGTCCCATGAGAAGGTCAGGTGTCATCTTTAACACTGTCGACCTGTCCACATCAAATCAGGTAAAAATAAACTATTACAATTTTAAAGAAAGCAAATACGATGCCAAGTAAATTCAAGGATGTTAGAAACAAGGAAAGACTTCTTTAATGAGGAAGAACTGTGAGAGAAAGAGGTCCAGCTGAGACAGGAGAATTGAACAGATTGATAATATTGGTGATGTGTCTATGATTCTTTTAAATAGAATCAAAGAGGGGATGGAAATGTTTGGCAATATAATGGGAAGTATTTGAAGTTAGATTTTATTAAGCTTAACTGTGCAGTGGATTTTAAAATATCAACAGAAGAGAGGGATAATTATTTAGATTTTGATTAAAGTTATGATGATAGCTTCACAGATGTTTGGGATAAGCTTCTATATAGGTCTATTTTACTGAATAAAACTCTACAGTAGTAATACAACAGCAGATTAGAAAGCTCACCTGGTATAGATCATATGGTGAGTAAAGACTAGATCTCCATGGTAACGCTGAGAGGAGGAGTTTGTGAAACTCAGATAAACAAAATGAATGAGTTTGTATCATTGTTAACAACAGAAGGCTTATGGAACAGATTTAAACAGGTTAATGTGGTTTTAAATAAAGGTTTATTTGGCTAAGATCTGTGACAGTCTATGATCAGTCAGAGTCTGTGAGAGCAGCTCTGCGCAGCACTGTGTGTGTGAGGGAACAGCTATTTGTAATGTTTCTGTGAACAGCTCAGAGACACGCTGATGTTGTCTTGTTAAAACTCTAGTTAGTTACCTTTGGTTAGTAGAGGACTGGGAAGAGTTAATGTTTAACTGTATTGTCTAATGGATAAGATGTTTAGACTTTAGTATAATTTGGTGATAATTGGACTGTGAATTAATTAATGTAGGACATAAGGAAGAGTTTACTGGTTTTGAACAAAATAGATGTTTGTTAAGTTTAAAGTATGCATATAACTGGAACAGAGGATTTACCATTAGGATACAATTTTAAAAAATAACTTATGTAGGATGAAATAGTTCAAATGGAAGTTGAATTATGGGAGTAAAGGAGATAATAAAGCATGAACGTATTTACTTAAAAATTGGACTTACACAGAAGTAGAGAGGGTATAACAATAATGAGTGAAATAGTAATAAATAGGGAAGATTAAATTAGAGAATAGAAAGAAAAAGAGGTTAATTTAATATGTTAGGAAGAGACTGAAAAAGAGTTCCATATGATAATTTATTTTATTAGAGGAGAAATCTTAAGTTAGAGTCACACATAAGGATTGTGTTATGGATTAAAGGATTTTTTTTTTGTAATAAGGTTGATATGGAAAAAGTATTTTGGCAATGGCAAGGTTTATATTAATGGAAAAGGTTGTTTTGTTGTGTGTTGATGTTTATTAAAAGAATAGTTAGTTGTGTGACAGACATAGGTGTTGGACAGTAAGAGGAATGGTGAGAAGTTTTTGAATAAATTATTTTATGGGTTTATCTTAAAACAGTCAAATACAAAATATTATTAGTTAGTTGAAAACAGAGGTAAGAGTTTATGTAGTTTTGGTAAAAAATTAGATTATTCTTTGCCCACACTATAAGGGAATTATGTAGAGTCAATAGTCAAGAGGGTTAAAACATGCTCATACTTTATCAAGAGAGTTAGTTATTGAACAAAATAATATTTCTTAATAAACAGAGATGATAGGGTTAATTCTGCTGCAGACGTATGTGTTCTTGTTCACCAGATTCTAAAAAGATAAATATTGACAGTAACTAGGACTAGACATGTAAGTATAACACTGAGAAGGAAAATATAGTAAACTTCAAATTGGAAAGAGACATCAAAAGTATTAAAGACTAAAGTAGACATTTTACAGACTAACTTGGAGTAGTAGATAATTAAGGGAAAAACAAAAGTTTAGGCCGCATTAAATTGTTTTGATATGATCTGTGGTAATCTTTGTGGCTTTTTCTCAGTTAACGTGAAGTATTGATTAACAACTGATCTGAGAGGAACTTTCCAAGGAACGTGGGGCCACAACTACGCTATCATGAGGGTCTCCAGCAAAGCTTTGTGAAATCAAAGGCCTACCTGAGGTTTGGGTGTTCTGGAGAAAAATGGAGAAGGCAGAGATACATCGCTACCGACATGGAGTTGAGATGAGGACGAGGTGGATGCTCTGGACGGACATTGTGCAGAGGTGAAATCGACATGGGGAGATCGATGACGGAGGAGGCTACAGGACGAGACCTGAACAGCCATTGTCGGAGCTGTTTCCAGTTTAGCGCAAAATGAACGTAAGGAGAAGAAGTGACGCGAAGCTGAAAGTCAAGGAAGTTGGAAGATCCGAGGATACGAGAAGAAGAGCGGCTTATAGAGAAAACGTCATAGTGTCATCTCTTGGACTGTTTCCAGGACTGAAGGAGTTCCTGTTTGTGAGCATTACAGGTGATTTGGAAATGTGGTAGATTTAGAAAATGTCTTTTAGATTGGACATAAGAGGGGACTTGGATGAATAATAAAATGACACCAGTTCTAGTATATGAGAACTGAGATGAAATGTATCATATATTACAAATGTTTGTACTCATATGCTTATTATATTTTAATATGAGTAATTATATTCTTATATTGCATGCTGTAACTGTGTTAAGTGAAGGAACGACAAGTTAACCATATGATATGATTATGGTAGAGGAAGGAGATCTGAAGAAGGAATTGTTTTAAGCTGAACTAGTATAATTTGGATCTGTGTGAGGATTTAATGCACATGTATTATGAACCAGTTGTAATGTTTAGCTAAAACGAGACCATAGGGTCTCGAAGAGGGGAATTGTGGTATATTTTTCATGTTATGTGCTTAGTTCTGTGTGTGTAGTTAGTTATTCATTTATGCATGATGAATTTATGTTATGTGTTTATGGTTTATACTTATGCATGGTGTGTAATCAAGTAGTGTATGTTATATTGATACATTTAGAAACATATTAATGTAAAAGAAAGAAAACTTAATGTCAGAAGAGTATGGTTTAAAACATGATAAGTTTAAAGCACACACATATTGAAGGCCCAGATAGAGACATGGGAGCCTGATGCTCAAGGTCAGAGACGAGAGAGGCCTAAGCAGGTGCAAGAGTCCCAAGGCCTTACAGAATGACATCACCGAGTTTAATAAAAATCTTCAAAGGCTCATCTAAGATCGCAGAAAGAGTTATTACTAAACTGTCATCTCAAAACTGTATAAAAGGCTTACATTTTCTGTACAAAAGTTAGTAGTGCTTGGGGGATAGCCTACTCGGGTCTTGTTGTGTCGGCTGTGAACAATAAAGACTCTAAGACATGGAAATGGCTGTGCGTTCATGACTTATTCCACACAAGTGTACCAAAGGCTGAGCGGTCAGTATTGGACACAACAAGGCCAGAGAGAGACCAGAGGAGGCAGAGGCCACAGAGAGACCAGAGGAGGCAGAGGAGGCAGAGAGACCAGAGAAGGCAGAGGCCACCAAGAGTTCAGAGGAGGCAGAAAGACAGAGAGACAAGAGGAGGCAAAGGCCACAGAGAGACCAGAAGATGCAGAGGCCACAGAGAGACCAGAGGAGGCAGAGGAATAGAGAGACAAGAGGAGGCAGAGGCCACAGAGAGACCAGAAGATGCAGAGGCCACAAAGAGACGAAAGGAGGCAGAGGAGACAGAGAGACCAGTGGAGGCAGAGGCCACACAGAGACCAGAGGAGGCAGAGTTCACAGAGAGACCAGAGGAGGCAGAGGCCGCAGAGAGACCAGAGGAGGCATAGGCCACAGAGAGACCAGAGGATTGCAGAGGTCACAGAGAGACCAGTGGAGGTAGAGAGAGCAGAGGAGGCAGAGAAGGCAGAGAGACCAGTGGAGGCAGGGGAGACAGAGAGAGCAGAGGAGGCAGAGGCCACAGAGAGACCAGAGGAGGCACAGGCAATAGAGAGACCAGTAGAGACAGAGAGACCAGAGGGGCAGAGGAGGCAGAGAGACAAGAGAAGACAGAGGCCACAGAGAGACCAGAGGAGGCAGAGGCCACAGAGAATCCAGAGGAGGCAGAGGAGGCAGAGAGACCAGAGGAGGCAGACGAGACAGAGAGACGAGAGAAAGCAGGGGAGGCAGAGAGTCTAGAGGAGGCAGAGGCCATGAGAGAATCCAGAGGAGGCATAGGCCACAGAGAGACTAGAGGATTGCAGAGGTCACAGAGAGACCAGTGGAGGTAGAGAGAGCAGAGAGACCAGTGGAGGCAGGGGAGAGAGAGAGAGCAGAGGAGGCAGAGGCCACAGAGAGACGAGAGGAAGCAGAGGAGGCAGAGAGACCAGAGGAGGCAGAGGAGACAGAGAGACCAGAGGAGGCAGAGGCCACAGAGAGACGAGAGGAAGCAGAGGAGGAAGAGGAGGCAGAGAGACCAGAGGAGGCAGAGGCCACAAATAGATCAGAGGAGGCATACAGTCCAGAGGAGGCAGAAGCAATAGAGAGACCAGTGGAATCAGAGAGACCAGATGGGGCATAGGAGGCAGACAGACAATAGAAGGCAGAGGCCAGAGAGAGACCAGAGGAGGCAGAGGCCACAGAGAGACCAGAGGAGGCAGAGGAGGCAGAGAGACAAGAGGAGGCAGAGACCACCAAGAGTTCAGAGGAGGCAGAAAGACAGAGAGACAAGAGGAGGCAAAGGCCACAGAGAGACTAGAGGATGCAGAGAAGGCAGAGAGTCCAGAGGAGACAGAGGACACAGAGAGACCAGAGGAGGTAGAGGAAAAGAGAGACAAGAGGAGGCAGAGGCCACAGAGAGACCAGAAGATGCAGAGGCCACAGAGAGACCAGAGGAGGCAGAGGAATAGAGAGACAAGAGGAGGCAGAGGCCACAGAGAGACCAGAAGATGCAGAGGCCACAGAGAGATGAAAGGAGGCAGAGGAGACAGAGAGACCAGTGGAGGCATAGTCCATGAGAGAATCCAGAGGAGGCATAGGCCACAGAGAGACCAGAGGATTGCAGAGGTCACAGAGAGACCAGTGGAGGTAGAGAGATCAGAGGAGGCAGAGAAGGCAGAGAGACCAGTGGAGGCAGGGGAGACAGAGAGAGCAGAGGAGGAAGAGGCCACAGAGAGACCAGAGGAGGCACAGGCAATAGAGAGACCAGTAGAGATTGAGAGACCAGAGGGGCAGAGGAGGCAGAGAGACAAGAGAAGTCAGAGGCCACAGAGAGACCAGAGGAGGCAGAGGCCACATAGAGACCAGAGGAGGCAGAGGAGGCAGAGAGACCAGAGGAGGCAGACGAGACAGAGAGACGAGAGGAAGCAGGGAGGCAGAGACTCTAGAGGAGGAAGTGTCACAGAAAGACTAGAGGAGGCAGAGAGTCCAGAGGAGGCAGAGGCCACATGGTGACTAGAGGAGGCAGAAAGACAGAGAGACAAGAGGAGGCAAAAGCCACAGAGAGACTAGAGGATGCAGAGAAGGCAGAGAGTCCAGAGGAGACAGAGGCTATAGAGAGACCAGATGAGGCAGAGGTCACAGACAGACCAGAGGAGGCAGAGGAGGCAGAGAGACCAGAAAAGGCAAATGCCACAGAGAGACAAGTGGAGGCAGCGGCCACAGAGAGAGCAGAGAAGGCAGAGGCTTCAGAGAGACCAGAGGATGCAGAGGCCACAGAGAGACCAGATGAGGCAGAGAGACAGAGAGACCAGAGGAGGCATAGGCCACAGAGAGACCAGAGGAGGCAGAGGCAATAGAGAGACCAGTGGAGGCAAAGGAAGCAGAGAGACCAGAGGAGGCAGAGGCCACAGAGAGACCAGATGAGGCAGAGAGACAGAGAGACCAGAGGAGGAAGTTAAAGCAGAGGAGGCAGAGATGGCAGAGAGACCAAAGGAGGCAGAGGCCACACAGTGACTAGAGGAGGCAGAGGAGACAAAAGACCAGAGGAGGCAGAGGCCACAGAGAGACCAGTGGAGGCAGAGGACACAGAGAGACGAGAGGAAGCAGGGGAGGTAGAGAGACTAGGAGACAGAGGCCACACAAAGACCAGAGGAGACAGAGAATCCAGAGGAGGCAGAGGCCACAGAGAGACCAGAAGAGGCAGAGGCCACAGAGAGACCAGAAGAGGCAGAGAGACCAGAAAAGGCAGATGCCACAGAGAGACCAGAGGAGGCAGTGGCCACAGAGAGACCAGAGAAGGCAGAGGCCACAGAGAGACCACAAGAGGCAGAGGCCACAGAGAGACCAATGGAGGTAGAGAGAGCAGAGGAGGCAGAGAAGGCAGAGAGACCAGTAGAGGCAGGGGAGACAGAGAGAGCAGTTTAGGCAGAGGCCACAGAGAGACGAGAGGAAGCAGAGGAGGCAGAGAGACCAGACGACAGTTAGAGGAGAGGAGGCAGAGGAGAGGAGACAGAGAGACCAAAGGAGGCAGAGCCCACAGAGTGACTAGAGGAGGCAGAGGAGGCAGAGGAGACAAAGAGACCAGAGGAGGCAGAGGCCACAGAGTGACCAGAGGAGGCAGAGGCAATTGAGAGACCAGTGGAGGCAGAGAGCAGAGGGAGCAGAGGAGGCAGAGAGACCATAGAAGGCAGAGGCCACAAAAGACCAGAGGAGGCAGAGAGTCCAGAGGAGGCAGAGGCCAATGAGAGGCCAGAGGAGGTAGAGGCCACAGAGAGACCAGAGGAGGCAAAGGCCACAGAAAGACCAGAGGAGGCAGAGGCCACAGAGAGACCAGAGGAGGCAGTTAGAGCAGCGGAGGCAGACAGACCAGAGGAGGCAGAGGCCACAAAGAGACCAGAGGAGGCAGAGAGTCAAGAGGAGGCAGAGGCCACAGAGTGACTAGAGGAGGCAGAGGCAAAAAGAGAGCAGTGGAGGCAGAGAGACTAGAGGAGGCAGAGGAGGCAGAGAGTCAAGAGAAGGCAGAGGCCACAGAGAGACCAGAGGAGGCAGAGGCCACAGAGAGACGAGAGGAGGCAGAGGAGATAGAGAGAGCAGAAGAGGAAGAGGCCACAGTTAGACCAGAGGGGGAAGAGGCCACCGAGAGTTCAGTTGAGGCAGAAAGACAGAGAGCCCAGAGGAGGCAGAGAGACGAGAGGATGCAGAGGAGGCAGAGAGACCAAAGGAGACAGAGGCCACAGAGAGACCAGAGGAGTTATAGGAATAGAGAGTCCACAGGAGGCAGAGGCCACATGGTGACTAGAGGAGGCAGAAAGACAGAGAGACAAGAGGAGGCAAAAGCCACAGAGAGACTAGAGGATGCAGAGAAGGCAGAGAGTCCAGAGGAGACAGAGGCTATAGAGAGACCAGATGAGGCAGAGGTCACAGACAGACCAGAGGAGGCAGAGGAGGCAGAGAGACCAGAAAAGGCAAATGCCACAGAGAGACAAGTGAGGCAGCGGCCACAGAGAGAGCAGAGAAGGCAGAGGCTTCAGAGAGACCAGAGGATGCAGAGGCCACAGAGAGACCAGATGAGGCAGAGAGACAGAGAGACCAGAGGAGGCATAGGCCACAGAGAGACCAGAGGAGGCAGAGGCAATAGAGAGACCAGTGGAGGCAAAGGAAGCAGAGAGACCAGAGGAGGCAGAGGCCACAGAGAGACCAGATGAGGCAGAGAGACAGAGAGACCAGAGGAGGAAGTTAAAGCAGAGGAGGCAGAGATGGCAGAGAGACCAAAGGAGGCAGAGGCCACACAGTGACTAGAGGAGGCAGAGGAGACAAAAGACCAGAGGAGGCAGAGGCCACAGAGAGACCAGTGGAGGCAGAGGACACAGAGAGACGAGAGGAAGCAGGGGAGGTAGAGAGACTAGAGGAGACAGAGGCCACACAAAGACCAGAGGAGACAGAGAATCCAGAGGAGGCAGAGGCCACAGAGAGACCAGAAGAGGCAGAGGCCACAGAGAGACCAGAAGAGGCAGAGAGACCAGAAAAGGCAGATGCCACAGAGAGACCAGAGGAGGCAGTGGCCACAGAGAGACCAGAGAAGGCAGAGGCCACAGAGAGACCACAAGAGGCAGAGGCCACAGAGAGACCAATGGAGGTAGAGAGAGCAGAGGAGGCAGAGAAGGCAGAGAGACCAGTAGAGGCAGGGGAGACAGAGAGAGCAGTTTAGGCAGAGGCCACAGAGAGACGAGAGGAAGCAGAGGAGGCAGAAAAACCTTTCATTTTTAGTCAGTGTCTGTGGGTGCAGCTTTGGGAGGTAACAGGCAGAAACAGACCGCTTTAAAACTCACCTCAAAAGATCCTAGATTTAAGGGGGTAATTAGGGAACGTAGGGATTTCTATCCATTGAATACAGGCTAAAAAAAAAAAGCACCGGTTGTGTCTCAAGGCAGACGATAGCGCACAAAGGGAATTAGGTGGCTATTTTCTATCCAGAGAGCATAATCTAAAGATGGTGTAGTCTGGACGTCAGGAGGAAATTAAAACTAAAAAGGGGTTATTTCTATCCACTGGGTATAATCTAAATAGGGCGTTCGTAAATAACTCTAGGAAGAATTAGCGCGCAAGCGGAAAAATTGCGAGGCTGGTTTTATCCGTAGATTATATGCGATTCAGCGCCGTTTATATCCCGGGGAAGAAAGGGTTAAAGAAACGGTCTAAGTCTCTGCGCAAAAGAATTGAGACGCGTTTGAAAAAGCAGAACCTGGCTGAGAGAAAGCGCAGGGTCTGGGGAAACGAGGCCTGGTTAGAAGATAGGATTCTTCAGAAGAGGGCACCTAAGTTTACGCTATTTTCCGGCTGAACTTAAGTATAGGAAACCAAAATAAAATAAAAAGGGGGCATCATTACAAAATTAATTCATATAAAAATGGAGAAAAATTTAGATTAAAGGCCTGCTAATAAGGGGTAACACACTGTCCAAGTCGACTGGATTAAACACAGTGGGGTTGACCGCCAAAATGGAACAAGAAAAGGACCTTAGCGGGAAGGAAAAATAGTTAACGTTCCTTTTCTATCTTAAAAAAAAAAAAATCAGCTGGGTGCTGGAATTAAGATATAAGACGTACGATTAAGCGACACAAAACCCGTTAAGAGTTCAGGTCAAGACTCTGGAAAGAGAGGCTGAACTAAATTGCCGCGTGAAGACTAGTCTGGTGTGTGTGAGTGTGTGTGTGGTTTACAAAGGCCTTGGAGAAAGTTTAATAGTAGGCCAAGTATTAAACTAGATTTAGGGTCCTTTAAAGTAATGGAAATTTAGGCATGATAATTAAAAAGACAAGCTAAAAGTAGATTTAAAGAAGAAGTCAAGAGAAAAGTAATAAGATAAAGTCGACAAACAAATTAAATAAAAGCGCTGTAAGAACTAATATCATTAAGGCTGAGAAAATAGAAACCTAGTAAAGGGTTAGAATATTCATTAGTAGAATAAAATAAAAAATAGGTTCAAAGCAAAACTCTAAAGTTGAAGAAGCAGTGGAGTCGACGGCAGGTCTAAAGATGATAATTTGAGAAAAACTGGTGTCAGAAAGAAATAATAAAATATAAACTGAAGGACTACGAACTATCTTTGGTTAGAACAAACTTATAGGAATAACAAGAAAGAACAAATACTGTCTAGAGTTTTCAGAGGTCTGTGCAAAACAGTAATAGTTAAATAGAACGAGATTAAAATTAGCAGTAACTATAACTCGAGTTAAAACGCTGTGAGGCTTTATTAAAAGGAACTGTGGTTTCAGGAAGGTTTGAATTTATCTCAAAGTAGGTCTAGTTGTTGTGCAAACCGGTAACATTTCAATCTAGTCTATTAGAGAGACATTTAGAGTTTCTAGTGACGTTACAGATCCACAGCCTGACATTGCCGCTGTTAGAAAAATGCTGTTAGAAAATTACTGAGAGACGGAAAACTGGTGAGCAGTTAAATGCCCAGAGAAAACGTAGGAAAAACTAGTACCGAATCCCACAAAACAACAAAGATGGAAATATTTGTTAAAGGAAAAGAATATTAGTATGAATAATTAAGAAAAGGTGAAAGGAAGTCTCTTTCCTTCAAGATGGGGGGAATAAATACTAAAAACATTAAAAATGGAGATGTTTTGACTCCAGTAGAGGTGATTATTGGACAGAAACTCACTCAAAAGAAACAGATCAGGAATTATATGAAAAATTGAACTAATTGAAACAAAACAAGTGCAGTCAGCTGTTGAGGGTCCAGAAATAATTGTTAAGACTTGTACCGAACCTTCAGCCCTATTGCCTTTTCAATATAAAGAAATTCCTGAAAAGTTTCCAATAAAAGTGCTGTCTGAAGAAATCCAGCTGGTTTTAGCTGAACCAGAGAGAGAAGGCTCAGCTCAAACAGATGAGAGCAGCTGCAGCAGCGTCTCTCCTCTGGGAAGAGCAGCCCGGATCCAGATGATAAGAGACAGGAATGTGAAGAGACTCACTCCGTCCAGAGGTGTTAGACTCTCCTGACTTTAGAAACAATGAAATAAAACAATTCAAACAACTGGAGAAAATTATAAGAAGTCAGTCCCGTCAAGAAGATATAAAAACAGAAATGCCAGACAAACTGTTAAAACACAGACAAGAGTTGAAGAATTATTCTGAAGCTGATGCACAATTAAAGCGTATTATCAACATTAGGCTTTCTGATCCTAAACAGACCTCATACAGCCCGAGTCTAAAGGCTTATGGAAAAATTATTAAAAGATCTGGGAACCGTTGGATAAAAAAACGACGACCTCCTGAATTGCACTAAAGAGAATCAGTTGAAAAATCAAATATCAACTGGACATTATTTGCGGATCATGGGAAAGCTTAAAGCTTAAAGAAAGCTGAAGCCAGAAGAAGAAGAAACTAATAAAACTTTGTTGAAAAAGCTAATACTGCTGCAAATGAACAAACTGATCAAAAGAGACAAAGAGAAGAATGATAAAGAAGGGTTTGTTACTGAAATTGTCAAACAACAGCAGCTGTCGCTGGGACAAGACCAGAGTTTACCTGCAGAACCCCGGAATATGAATAAATCTATATTTATGTTCCAGTCTTCTTCAGCAGAGCAGATGTCACCAACAGGATTATTCTAACAGATCACAGTGGATCTGTACAGAGGAATGTCTGCCTACAAAGAGGTGGCTGAGGCAGATTTGGAGAGTGAGACAGACTTAAAGCAGCGTCTGGTGAGTCCTGCCCAACCCCCATTAAACTCTTATCAGACACCAGAGGAGCTGTGTGGGCAGTGGAGCTGCATCCAGAGAGACTGTCTTGTTAACATTACAGCAGGACAGAAGAAGAATGACTATTTAATCTGTAATGTACTGGCTGAGATGAACACAGAAATCAGAACTAATAGAAATGGACTAAGATGGAAGAATACAAAGACTTTAAAACTACATAAGGGCCGAAGACGCAGAGACACTGTTCAATGAAGTACAACAAAAGAAAAACATGATAATATGGACTATGAGCGTTAAAAGAAGCTTCCATTATAAGACAAAATATATATTGTAATGGCAAGAAGCTATGGTGGTGTACCTCTTATTACCCAGTTTGAGACTTGGTTTCTGAACAAGAACTTAACTCCTAATGTTGCATTAAGTGACAGAAGGACTGGATTCTTGGGCACTTAAACTAAAGTTAACAGCTGCACTGTGCGTAGAAGTAAAAATGTATATCTAAATTCAAGCTTTATATGTCTTAGAAAGATTAATCTATATTTAAAATATCACTAAGAGCATGTGATATAGTCTAGGCTGAAAGAGTAACTGTAGATATAAAATGTCTTAAAACAATGAAATGTCTATGGTTTCTGATCTGGTTTTTGACACTGTCTAATATTCTGCCTGAATTGAAATTGGCAACAGTAATAGATTTGTTCTGTATTTTTTCTGACTCATGATACCTTTTCTGTTTTACATATTCTGACTGAGACGGAAAAGAAACAGTCGACTCCTGAAAGACCTAAAGTTATCTTCATCTAAAGTAAACCTGACTGTAGTGAGAACAGAGATATAGTGAGTATATGATCTGTGTTTGATCAAACAACGAGGATGTGAGTTAGACTCCATCACAGTGTTACAAATTTAGTATTTGGGAAACAAAGTTAGTAAAGAAAATTATAATTCGTCAATCTGATATAGAATAAAAGTTAAGAATGAAATGTAAGAAAGATTGCTCCGTCTCACTTCGAGGCTAAAACAAAAGCTTTGAAGCAAAAAACTGTAGAACAAATGTTGAGATTATTAGCAATAGCAGGTTATAGCAGGTTGTGGACTGTAACTTTGCTGTATTAATAGCAACTTAAGAGGTCTGATAAAAACTGCAGACCAAAGTGGAGGTTCAATTAAAATAAATAATTAAAAGTGAATAAGGAGTTAAACAGAGCATTTTCTGTGTTAAAAGAAAGCATGAGAATAATCTAGCTTTAGGAAGTCCTGATAATAAAATGTTCCACACGTAGCAGAGAGAGATGGTTACTCATCAGCAGTGATGATGCAAGATACTGTAGAATAAAAACAATAGTTTAATGCAGCTAAAATTAGACAATATAGAATAAGGTTTAACACTATGTTACAGATAATTAGTGTCAGCTGTGACTGAACTTAAAAAGACTTTAGTGATAACCAAGGATTTTTAAATAATGTAGACCACACATCAGTTACACATTTCTGATAGTCCTACATTTGTCTTAACACAAAATAGAAGTAATACTTTCAGCACCCAAATTTAATAAAACAGAAATGTAAAAGAGTTAATCCAGTTATAAAAGAATGATCAGCCCAGAGAAGAAGAGTCTATGACTGATGAAAATCAACAGATACTTTCTAAAACAAAGAGAACAGATGTATAATTGAAACAAAGTTAATGTTAGGTTTTGAGACATGCAGGATATGACAATGTAAAACTAAAAACAGATAATACTTTAACAGCAAAGGTTTAAAAACTACTACAGCAGTGATTGAAGTAAGTGTTTGAGTTTAAATCATTGACTCAGGAGTGAGAAATGGATACATGTTTAAGAGTTAACATCTTATTATAGGTCTGGAATATGTGAGGCTTCAGTTGAATGGCAGAAGAAGACAAGGCATAAAACAATGTTGACAAGTTAATCCTTGAGAGAAGAAGGTCTGTATGAAATTAGAAAAACACAAAGGTCATAAAGGTCACTTAGAAAGGGTTGGAGATAAGAGTTATGGAGAGCACTGAGTCATCAAAGAATTGAAGAGTCCCAAGAGAGGCCATAAAACAGATTTATGAATCAAATACTGGTTTAGACAACATCTAACAGAAAGACAAAGTTAAATTCCAACAGATTAAAAGGTGCTGAGGAGAACTCTACAGAAACAACACCTTCCTGCTGCAGATCAAGTCTGGGAAATGGAGTCTTCACAAGAAATGTTCAAACTTCAAGGTTGGCTGGAAGAACAGTGAATGTCCCATGAGAAGGTCAGGTGTCATCTTTAACACTGTCGACCTGTCCACATCAAATCAGGTAAAAATAAACTATTACAATTTTAAAGAAAGCAAATACGATGCCAAGTAAATTCAAGGATGTTAGAAACAAGGAAAGACTTCTTTAATGAGGAAGAACTGTGAGAGAAAGAGGTCCAGCTGAGACAGGAGAATTGAACAGATTGATAATATTGGTGATGTGTCTATGATTCTTTTAAATAGAATCAAAGAGGGGATGGAAATGTTTGGCAATATAATGGGAAGTATTTGAAGTTAGATTTTATTAAGCTTAACTGTGCAGTGGATTTTAAAATATCAACAGAAGAGAGGGATAATTATTTAGATTTTGATTAAAGTTATGATGATAGCTTCACAGATGTTTGGGATAAGCTTCTATATAGGTCTATTTTACTGAATAAAACTCTACAGTAGTAATACAACAGCAGATTAGAAAGCTCACCTGGTATAGATCATATGGTGAGTAAAGACTAGATCTCCATGGTAACGCTGAGAGGGAGGAGTTTGTGAAACTCAGATAAACAAAATGAATGAGTTTGTATCATTGTTAACAACAGAAGGCTTATGGAACAGATTTAAACAGGTTAATGTGGTTTTAAATAAAGGTTTATTTGGCTAAGATCTGTGACAGTCTATGATCAGTCAGAGTCTGTGAGAGCAGCTCTGCAGCACTGTGTGTGTGAGGGAACAGCTATTTGTAATGTTTCTGTGAACAGCTCAGAGACACGCTGATGTTGTCTTGTTAAAACTCTAGTTAGTTACCTTTGGTTAGTAGAGGACTGGGAAGAGTTAATGTTTAACTGTATTGTCTAATGGATAAGATGTTTAGACTTTAGTATAATTTGGTGATAATTGGACTGTGAATTAATTAATGTAGGACATAAGGAAGAGTTTACTGGTTTTGAACAAAATAGATGTTTGTTAAGTTTAAAGTATGCATATAACTGGAACAGAGGATTTACCATTAGGATACAATTTTAAAAAATAACTTATGTAGGATGAAATAGTTCAAATGGAAGTTGAATTATGGGAGTAAAGGAGATAATAAAGCATGAACGTATTTACTTAAAAATTGGACTTACACAGAAGTAGAGAGGGTATAACAATAATGAGTGAAATAGTAATAAATAGGAAGATTAAATTAGAGAATAGAAAGAAAAAGAGGTTAATTTAATATGTTAGGAAGAGACTGAAAAAGAGTTCCATATGATAATTTATTTTATTAGAGGAGAAATCTTAAGTTAGAGTCACACATAAGGATTGTGTTATGGATTAAAGGATTTTTTTTTTGTAATAAGGTTGATATGGAAAAAGTATTTTGGCAATGGCAAGGTTTATATTAATGGAAAAGGTTGTTTTGTTGTGTGTTGATGTTTATTAAAAGAATAGTTAGTTGTGTGACAGACATAGGTGTTGGACAGTAAGAGGAATGGTGAGAAGTTTTTGAATAAATTATTTTATGGGTTTATCTTAAAACAGTCAAATACAAAATATTATTAGTTAGTTGAAAACAGAGGTAAGAGTTTATGTAGTTTTGGTAAAAAATTAGATTATTCTTTGCCCACACTATAAGGGAATTATGTAGAGTCAATAGTCAAGAGGGTTAAAACATGCTCATACTTTATCAAGAGAGTTAGTTATTGAACAAAATAATATTTCTTAATAAACAGAGATGATAGGGTTAATTCTGCTGCAGACGTATGTGTTCTTGTTCACCAGATTCTAAAAAGATAAATATTGACAGTAACTAGGACTAGACATGTAAGTATAACACTGAGAAGGAAAATATAGTAAACTTCAAATTGGAAAGAGACATCAAAAGTATTAAAGACTAAAGTAGACATTTTACAGACTAACTTGGAGTAGTAGATAATTAAGGGAAAAACAAAAAGTTTAGGCCGCATTAAATTGTTTTGATATGATCTGTGGTAATCTTTGTGGCTTTTTCTCAGTTAACGTGAAGTATTGATTAACAACTGATCTGAGAGGGGAACTTTCCAAGGAACGTGGGGCCACAACTACGCTATCATGAGGGTCTCCAGCAAAGCTTTGTGAAATCAAAGGCCTACCTGAGGTTTGGGTGTTCTGGAGAAAAATGGAGAAGGCAGAGATACATCGCTACCGACATGGAGTTGAGATGAGGACGAGAGGTGGATGCTCTGGACGGACATTGTGCAGAGGTGAAATCGACATGGGGAGATCGATGACGGAGGAGGCTACAGGACGACGACCTGAACAGCCATTGTCGGAGCTGTTTCCAGTTTAGCGCAAAATGAACGAAGGAGAAGAAGTGACGAAGCTGAAAGTCAAGGAAGTTGGAAGATCCGAGGATACGAGAAGAAGAGCGGCTTATAGAGAAAACGTCATAGTGTCATCTCTTGGACTGTTTCAGGACTGAAGGAGTTCCTGTTTGTGAGCATTACAGGTGATTTGGAAATGTGGTAGATTTAGAAAATGTCTTTTAGATTGGACATAAGAGGACTTGGATGAATAATAAAATGACACCAGTTCTAGTATATGAGAACTGAGATGAAATGTATCATATATTACAAATGTTTGTACTCATATGCTTATTATATTTTAATATGAGTAATTATATTCTTATATTGCATGCTGTAACTGTGTTAAGTGAAGGAACGACAAGTTAACCATATGATATGATTATGGTAGAGGAAGGGAGATCTGAAGGGAATTGTTTTAAGCTGAACTAGTATAATTTGGATCTGTGTGAGGATTTAATGCACATGTATTATGAACCAGTTGTAATGTTTAGCTAAAACGAGACCATAGGGTCTCAAGAGGAATTGTGGTATATTTTTCATGTTATGTGCTTAGTTCTGTGTGTGTAGTTAGTTATTCATTTATGCATGATGAATTTATGTTATGTGTTTATGGTTTATACTTATGCATGGTGTGTAATCAAGTAGTGTATGTTATATTGATACATTTAGAAACATATTAATGTAAAAGAAAGAAAACTTAATGTCAGAAGAGTATGGTTTAAAACATGATAAGTTTAAAGCACACACATATTGAAGGCCCAGATAGAGACATGGGAGCCTGATGCTCAAGGTCAGAGACGAGAGGCCTAAGCAGGTGCAAGAGTCCCAAGGCCTTACAGAATGACATCACCGAGTTTAATAAAAATCTTCAAAGGCTCATCTAAGATCGCAGAAAGAGTTATTACTAAACTGTCATCTCAAAACTGTATAAAAGGCTTACATTTTCTGTACAAAAGTTAGTAGTGCTTGGGGGATAGCCTACTCGGGTCTTGTTGTGTCGGCTGTGAACAATAAAGACTCTAAGACATGGAAATGGCTGTGCGTTCATGACTTATTCCACACAAGTGTACCAAAGGCTGAGCGGTCAGTATTGGACACAACAAGGCCAGAGAGAGACCAGAGGAGGCAGAGGCCACAGAGAGACCAGAGGAGGCAGAGGAGGCAGAGAGACCAGAGAAGGCAGAGGCCACCAAGAGTTCAGAGGAGGCAGAAAGACAGAGAGACAAGAGGAGGCAAAGGCCACAGAGAGACCAGAAGATGCAGAGGCCACAGAGAGACCAGAGGAGGCAGAGGAATAGAGAGACAAGAGGAGGCAGAGGCCACAGAGAGACCAGAAGATGCAGAGGCCACAAAGAGACGAAAGGAGGCAGAGGAGACAGAGAGACCAGTGGAGGCAGAGGCCACACAGAGACCAGAGGAGGCAGAGTTCACAGAGAGACCAGAGGAGGCAGAGGCCGCAGAGAGACCAGAGGAGGCATAGGCCACAGAGAGACCAGAGGATTGCAGAGGTCACAGAGAGACCAGTGGAGGTAGAGAGAGCAGAGGAGGCAGAGAAGGCAGAGAGACCAGTGGAGGCAGGGGAGACAGAGAGAGCAGAGGAGGCAGAGGCCACAGAGAGACCAGAGGAGGCACAGGCAATAGAGAGACCAGTAGAGACAGAGAGACCAGAGGGGCAGAGGAGGCAGAGAGACAAGAGAAGACAGAGGCCACAGAGAGACCAGAGGAGGCAGAGGCCACAGAGAATCCAGAGGAGGCAGAGGAGGCAGAGAGACCAGAGGAGGCAGACGAGACAGAGAGACGAGAGAAAGCAGGGGAGGCAGAGAGTCTAGAGGAGGCAGAGGCCATGAGAGAATCCAGAGGAGGCATAGGCCACAGAGAGACTAGAGGATTGCAGAGGTCACAGAGAGACCAGTGGAGGTAGAGAGAGCAGAGAGACCAGTGGAGGCAGGGGAGAGAGAGAGAGCAGAGGAGGCAGAGGCCACAGAGAGACGAGAGGAAGCAGAGGAGGCAGAGAGACCAGAGGAGGCAGAGGAGACAGAGAGACCAGAGGAGGCAGAGGCCACAGAGAGACGAGAGGAAGCAGAGGAGGAAGAGGAGGCAGAGAGACCAGAGGAGGCAGAGGCCACAAATAGATCAGAGGAGGCATACAGTCCAGAGGAGGCAGAAGCAATAGAGAGACCAGTGGAATCAGAGAGACCAGATGGGGCATAGGAGGCAGACAGACAATAGAAGGCAGAGGCCAGAGAGAGACCAGAGGAGGCAGAGGCCACAGAGAGACCAGAGGAGGCAGAGGAGGCAGAGAGACAAGAGGAGGCAGAGACCACCAAGAGTTCAGAGGAGGCAGAAAGACAGAGAGACAAGAGGAGGCAAAGGCCACAGAGAGACTAGAGGATGCAGAGAAGGCAGAGAGTCCAGAGGAGACAGAGGACACAGAGAGACCAGAGGAGGTAGAGGAAAAGAGAGACAAGAGGAGGCAGAGGCCACAGAGAGACCAGAAGATGCAGAGGCCACAGAGAGACCAGAGGAGGCAGAGGAATAGAGAGACAAGAGGAGGCAGAGGCCACAGAGAGACCAGAAGATGCAGAGGCCACAGAGAGATGAAAGGAGGCAGAGGAGACAGAGAGACCAGTGGAGGCATAGTCCATGAGAGAATCCAGAGGAGGCATAGGCCACAGAGAGACCAGAGGATTGCAGAGGTCACAGAGAGACCAGTGGAGGTAGAGAGATCAGAGGAGGCAGAGAAGGCAGAGAGACCAGTGGAGGCAGGGGAGACAGAGAGAGCAGAGGAGGAAGAGGCCACAGAGAGACCAGAGGAGGCACAGGCAATAGAGAGACCAGTAGAGATTGAGAGACCAGAGGGGCAGAGGAGGCAGAGAGACAAGAGAAGTCAGAGGCCACAGAGAGACCAGAGGAGGCAGAGGCCACATAGAGACCAGAGGAGGCAGAGGAGGCAGAGAGACCAGAGGAGGCAGACGAGACAGAGAGACGAGAGGAAGCAGGGGAGGCAGAGACTCTAGAGGAGGAAGTGTCACAGAAAGACTAGAGGAGGCAGAGAGTCCAGAGGAGGCAGAGGCCACATGGTGACTAGAGGAGGCAGAAAGACAGAGAGACAAGAGGAGGCAAAAGCCACAGAGAGACTAGAGGATGCAGAGAAGGCAGAGAGTCCAGAGGAGACAGAGGCTATAGAGAGACCAGATGAGGCAGAGGTCACAGACAGACCAGAGGAGGCAGAGGAGGCAGAGAGACCAGAAAAGGCAAATGCCACAGAGAGACAAGTGGAGGCAGCGGCCACAGAGAGAGCAGAGAAGGCAGAGGCTTCAGAGAGACCAGAGGATGCAGAGGCCACAGAGAGACCAGATGAGGCAGAGAGACAGAGAGACCAGAGGAGGCATAGGCCACAGAGAGACCAGAGGAGGCAGAGGCAATAGAGAGACCAGTGGAGGCAAAGGAAGCAGAGAGACCAGAGGAGGCAGAGGCCACAGAGAGACCAGATGAGGCAGAGAGACAGAGAGACCAGAGGAGGAAGTTAAAGCAGAGGAGGCAGAGATGGCAGAGAGACCAAAGGAGGCAGAGGCCACACAGTGACTAGAGGAGGCAGAGGAGACAAAAGACCAGAGGAGGCAGAGGCCACAGAGAGACCAGTGGAGGCAGAGGACACAGAGAGACGAGAGGAAGCAGGGGAGGTAGAGAGACTAGAGGAGACAGAGGCCACACAAAGACCAGAGGAGACAGAGAATCCAGAGGAGGCAGAGGCCACAGAGAGACCAGAAGAGGCAGAGGCCACAGAGAGACCAGAAGAGGCAGAGAGACCAGAAAAGGCAGATGCCAC
>JALDNG010003504.1:0-24273 GCA_024349245.1 Neodontobutis hainanensis | reverse complement strand
AGCCAGTCCTTTGGAAACAATGAATATGCAAAAAATGTCTGTTTTGAATGTAAGCACAAAATCTCTTTGTTTTAAATTGTTTGTACTTTTTGAATAATAAAAGACAAAAAAAAAAAAAAAAAAACCATGTCCCCAACCCTAACGCTAACCCTAACCTATAACCAGTTCTGACCCTCCCCTCTGACTTCGACTAAGAGCCCAGCCGAGGGCCTAACCTTAACCAAACCCACTCACACCATTCACACCACACCCCCGCGTGGCCCTCCACCCGTTCCCAGCACTCCCGCTCCACAGCGCCACCTTCAGGTCGGCCCGGTATTGCAAAAACACTTTCAAAGGGGGTCCCGTCGACTCCAAATGGCCCAACGCGCTCCTAAGCACTTTCCCTGGAGCGGATTTGGCGGGAAACACTTTGGCAAATTTCACACCTCCGCACGCCCCATTGACTTACAATGGGGACCCCGACTCACCACAACTCCGGGACCGTAGCTCTCACTCGGACGTACGACCCCTCTGCGGACAGCCCTCGGCGAGAGGAACAGGCTCACGAATCTCAGCGCTCACGCTTTTCCTAGCT
Organism: Neodontobutis hainanensis; assembly: GCA_024349245.1. Taxonomy (NCBI): domain Eukaryota; kingdom Metazoa; phylum Chordata; class Actinopteri; order Gobiiformes; family Odontobutidae; genus Neodontobutis; species Neodontobutis hainanensis. The sequence goes on along the minus strand of JALDNG010003504.1, from coordinate 23,696 downwards.
GGAAATATTCAAGCCGGTGATGAGCAAAAGGTCAATTTTGGGTCATGACCTTCCCGAGGTCCCGGCCCAACGTATGACACCTCGTTGGAAAGCTCACAACGAGGGGAGCACGCTCACAAAATTTCAGCCCTCTACACCCTTCCTAGCCGGAGTAATTCAAGGCGGTGGTGAGACCACGCCCCCTTTGAACAGAGCGGCTGTGAGCAGCGTGAGAGGAGAAACCTGAGAAAGGATTATCGTTTTTTCGTAGACTAAACAGCGTTTTTGAAGCTGCTCTTTAAGTTACTTTTGAGTTTAAGTGTGTCTTACCTCCTCCCAGCGCTGTGTGCTGTGGAGGAGCGCTTTAAGTTTCGTTTTAGGTCTCGTTTGTGAATGAGCTCACGCTCAGCGAGACGAGGAATGGACCAGGAAATGGAGGTGAGCACGGCGTCTGCCGCGGAGAAAGGAACAAAAGAGAAAAACGCAGGAAACAAGGAAGAAGAAAGAAAGAAGACAGACGGAGCGGAAAATCAGAGCATGAACAAATATGAGAAGCAAATGACAGTAGTGCTGGACATTGACGGAGGGGAGGTAGCAGCGATGGACTTAATCAGAGCAGCCAAGGGAGTGTGCGGGAGCATCACGGGCTGCAGGATGATTAATGTGGACAAATACGGTGACAGTGTCAAACTCACAAGCGAAAGACAGGCTTCTGGACGGGTTTCGAGTGGGAGAAGCCAAAATACACGGGAAGGAAATCACGTTGGATGAGCTAGTCGTGTCTTTCATGGGATTACCAGTCTACATAGAGGACAGTGAAATATTGGATAAGCTTCAAGCCTGGGGAGTTACGGCAGTTTCCAGAGTGCGGAGGAGAGTGTGGCCAGGAACAGACGTGGCAGACGGAACAAGATATGTTAAGGTAAAGTTCACTGACACAGTAAAATCACTGCCGTACTCCATACGCTTTATCACAGCGGCTGGTCCAGAATTTTTCAGAGTAATACATGATAGGCAGGTAAAAGTGTGCAGAGGATGCCTGCAGCCAGATCACGTGTACAGAGACTGCCCAGAGTTTTTATGCAGGACGTGCGGGGGTCAGGGACATTACGCAAGAGAGTGCACAGAATTAGGGTCTCACAACCAAAACAAAAACACTACAAATACACGGGCTCACAGAGACAGGGACCAAAACACATGCGAGGGGCTGGGAGAGAGGGAGGGGGGCAGTAGGAGTTTAGAGCAGACATATCAACACCTCTTCACGGAGGAGGAGGCAGAAACGAGCAGAACGTCATGGTGTGTGGAGGCGCCTGTGCAGGAGCGGGGCAGAGAGACGGATTCTCGCCTGACTCCTAGCCAGGGGGGGGGGGCAAAACAAAACCTTACCCCTAAGGCCTCAACGACGGAGGTCGAACCCGGGAAGGGGGCTGTGGACCGGCACCAAGCTCTACCCCGGACGGGGCGGCCCGGAAGGGAGCGAACTCCCAGACCGCGCAGAAGCAAAAGCCTGGAGCTGAGGGAAAAAACGGGAAAAGGGAACGAGCAGAATGACACGGAGGGAAAATTAAGCACTAATATGGGAAAAACACCTGAAGTGCAAATAGAACAGTGCAACATAAGAATTGCACAGTTTTCAAAGGCTCCAATACTAACGCCAAGACGCCTGGGCCCAGCTCCATCTGTCGTTGATAACACACATGAAACGGAGGCAGAACCAATGCCTGTAGACTCGAAACAACTGAGCAAAAAAAGACACTCTGAAAATGAGGGGGGGAGGAAGGCCACAAAGAAACACAAATAAGAATCTAGGTGAAACTCTTACAGCCCCTCAGCATGACTCAGTCCCTAGTCTCAATTAATGCCCGAGGTCTACGCAGCCAAATCAGAATAAATAGTGTTCTACATGCAAGTAGATGGAACATCCTATGTTTACAAGAAACATGGTGGGGGCATGAGCATGTACAGGCTGTAGAAGCCATGCGGGTGGGGACAGTCTTCGCAGCTCTAGGGACTGCAAATGCAAGAGGTGTAGCAACAATAATAAAACCAGGGCCTCTAGGGACCCCAGTAATAGCACACTCAGACTCACAGGGGCGCCTACTAGTGCTAGATTTCACAGAACAAATAAAACTAAGGCTCATCAACATATACGCACCCAATCATGAAACAGAAAGAAGGAAGTTCTTTACACATGTAGCAAGTTTCATTGATGAAAAAACAATTATAATAGGAGACTTCAACACCACACTCAGCAAATTGAACTTAAGTAAAAATAACACATACAAATATGACACATGCAGAACAGAACTCCAAAACATAATGAGCAGCACAGGCCTAATTGACGCCTGGAGAAGCCAAAACTTAAACAAACGAGCCTTTTCAAGAAGACAGGTGGTAACAGGAATTCTAAAGCAGTCGAGGATAGACTTATGCCTAATATCAGCAAACTTAGTACGCATACTGGGCGAGGCACAATACAAATGGTCAATCTTAAGTGACCACGCACTGCTGGCACTAAACCTAAAAATCTCGGGGGCTCGGAGAAATGGGGGGCTGTGGGTCTTAAACAACTCCTTACTAGAAGATAAAGCATTCATCAAAAAGATAGAAAAACTATTCAAAAACCTGGAGAGAGAGAGCAAGGAACAAAAAAGTACAATTGAATGGTGGGAGAAAACAAAAACAAGAATAAAAAAGACAGCTATAAACTTCAGCAAAGAAAGGAGGTGGAGAGAGAATGAAGAAGAAAGAAAAATGAGAGAAAGATTACAAGTTCTATATGACAAATTGGCGGAAAATGAGGGGGAGGTAAATGAAGAATACCAAACACTCAAAGCAAAACTGGAGCAAAAAGAAATAACAAGATGCAAGGGAGCAATAATAAGAGCGAGAGCACAATACACAGTAGAAGGGGAAAGATCCACAGCATTCTTCTTTGGGTTAGAAAAACAAAGACAAACACAAAAATACATACAAAAACTAACAAGTAGCAGTACGGGAGAAGAAAAAACAGAAATTGAAGATATTCTAGAAGAAACAGAAAACTTTTATGCAAACTTATTCAGCTCACGGGGCACATCAAAAAATCACCTAAATACAGCAATAAGGGCCTTAAACAAAAAAATAGAAGAGGGGGACGCGGAGGCGTGTGATGCCCCAATATCGATAGAAGAGCTGAAAGCAGCAATAAAAAGCCTAAACAACAATAAAAGCCCGGGAGCTGACGGTCTAACAGCAGAATTCTTTAAAAAATTCTCGCACCACTTAGCGCCAATACTACAAAACACATATGCAGACATGGAACAAGAAAATAGAACATCAACATCATTCGCAACCAGTGTAGTAACCCTCCTTTTCAAAAAAGGCGATGCGACAAAACTCGAAAATTACAGGCCAATAAGCTTACTCAACGTAGACTACAAAATCCTGGCAAAGGTTCTAGCAAATAGACTAAAGAGAGTCATAGGTAACATAGTTTCAAACACACAGGCATACAGCATACCAGGGAGAGACATTTCAGACACCACACTATCTATGAAGTACATTCTAAAACAAATGCACAATACAGCAGGAATACACGTAAGCATAGATTTCAGCAAAGCATTTGATAGGGTAGAGCATCACTTTTTATGGGAGGTTTTAGGAAAATTCGGCTTTGGGGGAAAATTCATAAACTGGTTAAAAAGACTTTACAAGGGCGCAAAAAGCAAAATAAAATGCAATGGCTTCTTAACTAGAACATTTCCACTAGAAAGATCAGTGAGGCAGGGATGTCCCCTATCCTCACTCCTCTACAGCATAGCAGCAGAACCTCTGGCAGAAATGATAAAGAAAAACCAAAACATAAAAGGAATAGAAGTGCCCAACGGTGAAAAATACAAAATACTTCAATACGCAGACGATACAAACCTGACAGTAAAAGACATGGAGAGTGTAAATGCAGCAATCCACGAATTAAATATTTATTGCATGGCATCAGGGGCAAAAGTAAACTTTGAAAAAACAAAAATTGCTTTCTGCGGCACAACAAAGGAAGAAACAAACCAATGGAATCTGGAAAAAGCGACAGGGGTATACAAAGTCTTAGGGGTGCTGATGGGAAAAGAGGAAGAGCAGTGCAGACGGGAAAGGTGGGAGGAATTAATACAAAAAGTGGAAAAGACACTAAACTCATGGAAGCTAAGAAAACTAACATCGAAAGGCAAAGTATTAGTGTTCAATGCACTATGTACATCAAAAATAATACATGTACTGACAGTATGCGAAATGCCAGACGAGGTAATCAAAAAATTCAATCAGCTCATAAACAACTTTTTGTGGAAAAGAGACAGGGGGCAAATTGCAATAAGAACAATTATAGGAAAAGAAAAAGAAGGGGGCCTAAACCTGAACCACATAGCAACAAAAAAACAAGCACTTAGAATAAAGCTGCTAGGCAAAATGCTAAGTAACACATGCGAAGCCCCATGGAAACATTTCTTAGAAAACAACATTAAAAGCATTTCAGAATACAACCTATACAACTTATGCCAACAATTGCCAAGAAACGCGGGAAGCAAACTGGGTGGCTTTGAGAGGGAGGTATGGGAGGCGTGGCAAGGAATAAGACAGCGAGCAGAGGTAACAATATCCACCTCAACGCAGCTCAACTCACTGCCACTGAGATTCAACCCAGATCTACTCAAACAGGAATCAAACAACAGAGAAATGATATACAGTGGACTATACGAGAAGGCAGGTTTAAAGGTTCTAAAAGACATCTTTGACACGAAAGGAAACTTCCACATAGACAAAATAAAGTCAAGCTTCAGCACAGCAAAAGTAAACTTCAGAAAAACCTCAGTACAAAGGATGATGCAAAAAGTAAAGGACACAATCACAGCCAAGTGGGGTCAAACATTGAAAAAAAATCAACATTCAATACAGACAAAAGGGAAAAGCCAAAATTAGACTTCACAATATCCATAAACGGCAAACAAATCAAGCTGAGCAAGATCACAACTCGACAAGCATACAAGGCACTGTTGCCAAGAGTTCTCAGGAGACCAGCCGCTGAGCATACATGGACACAAATATTCCCCGCACACAACACAGCATTCATCTGGGCTCACATATGGAATTGGTATACAGCACCAGCAGTCAGCAACACTGACTTCAAATTAAGACACAGAATAATATACACATGCATACAACTACACCAAATTCACCCGGCGGAGTACGGCAGAGAGTGCCCTGTGTGCAGAGGACCCCCAGAGGACCTACTGCATCTCATGGTTCTCTGCCCGGTCGTAAAACGATTCTGGACCCGACTGGAAGACCTCCTGGCAAGAAGATTCGGCCAAGAACAACCCCCACTGACAACGAGTGGAAGAACCCCAGAAGGAATTTGGCGTCTTTTGTTTGGGATCCCAAAACAGCCCGGAATAAACACAACAGCCATAAACCTCTTGCTTGCTATAGCAAGACATACCATACTTCTAGTACGGAACATCCACCTACATGAAAAGAGAACCAGTGAGCACTGGAACACATACAAAGGATTGGTAAGAACAAATCTCACACACCTATACATGCATACACAGGACCGCTTTCTGGCCAGTTTCCAGGCACAGAACACGTTCATAACAGTCACCCGACAAGAACAATTAGACTTGAACTTCTGAGCTACAAACAAGCACAACGGACAAAGTACAGACTAAGAAAAAGAAAAGAAGAAAAAGAAACTAATAGACTTTATGTACGGAAGAAAAAAAAAAAAAAAAAAAAAATCACTACTGTGCAAACATTAAATGTAAACCAATGTGTTTTTTTCCTGTGCACAAGAAAGCTAAAAGAAAACGAAAGGAAACAAAAAAACACAAATGTAAAAGGAACAGAAGCTGGTTTCAAAAATCAAAACCTCTAGTGTAAGCATTTAATATCTGTCAAGGAAATGCAAAACTGGTAATTTGAGTTGGCATGGTTCAGAAATGACAGTCAATTTAACTAATTAAATGGTAAAAGAAGCCAGTCCTTTGGAAACAATGAATATGCAAAAAATGTCTGTTTTGAATGTAAGCACAAAATCTCTTTGTTTTAAATTGTTTGTACTTTTTGAATAATAAAAGACAAAAAAAAAAAAAAAAAACCATGTCCCCAACCCTAACGCTAACCCTAACCTATAACCAGTTCTGACCCTCCCCTCTGACTTCGACTAAGAGCCCAGCCGAGGGCCTAACCTTAACCAAACCCACTCACACCATTCACACCACACCCCCGCGTGGCCCTCCACCCGTTCCCAGCACTCCCGCTCCACAGCGCCACCTTCAGGTCGGCCCGGGTATTGCAAAAAAACACTTTCAAAGGGGGGTCCCGTCGACTCCAAATGGCCCGAAACGCGCTCCTAAGCACTTTCCTGGAGCGGATTTGGCGGGAAACACTTTGGCAAATTTCACACCTCCGCACGCCCCATTGACTTACAATGGGGACCCCGACTCACCACAACTCCGGGACCGTAGCTCTCACTCGGACGTACGACCCCTCTGCGGACAGCCCTCGGCGAGGAACAGGCTCACGAATCTCAGCGCTCTACGCTTTTCCTAGCTGGAAATATTCAAGCCGGTGATGAGCAAAGGTCAATTTTGGGTCATGACCTTCCCGAGGTCCCGGCCCAACGTATGACACCTCGTTGGAAAGCTCACAACGAGGGGAGCACGCTCACAAAATTTCAGCCCTCTACACCCTTCCTAGCCGGAGTAATTCAAGGCGGTGGTGAGACCACGCCCCTTTGAACAGAGCGGCTGTGAGCAGCGTGAGAGGAGAAACCTGAGAAAGGATTATCGTTTTTCGTAGACTAAACAGCGTTTTGAAGCTGCTCTTTAAGTTACTTTTGAGTTTAAGTGTGTCTTACCTCCTCCCAGCGCTGTGTGCTGTGGAGGAGCGCTTTAAGTTTCGTTTTAGGTCTCGTTTGTGAATGAGCTCACGCTCAGCGAGGCGAGGAATGGACCAGGAAATGGAGGTGAGCACGGCGCCTGCCGCGGAGAAAGGAACAAAAGAGAAAAACGCAGGAAACAAGGAAGAAGAAAGAAAGAAGACAGACGGAGCGGAAAATCAGAGCATGAACAAATATGAGAAGCAAATGACAGTAGTGCTGGACATTGACGGAGGGGAGGTAGCAGCGATGGACTTAATCAGAGCAGCCAAGGGAGTGTGCGGGAGCATCACGGGCTGCAGGATGATTAATGTGGACAAATACGAAGTGACAGTGTCAAACTCACAAGCGAAAGACAGGCTTCTGGACGGGTTTCGAGTGGGAGAAGCCAAAATACACGGGAAGGAAATCACGTTGGATGAGCTAGTCGTGTCTTTCATGGGATTACCAGTCTACATAGAGGACAGTGAAATATTGGATAAGCTTCAAGCCTGGGGAGTTACGGCAGTTTCCAGAGTGCGGAGGAGAGTGTGGCCAGGAACAGACGTGGCAGACGGAACAAGATATGTTAAGGTAAAGTTCACTGACACAGTAAAATCACTGCCGTACTCCGCACGTTTTATCACAGCGGCTGGTCCAGAATTTTTCAGAGTAATACATGATAGGCAGGTAAAAGTGTGCAGAGGATGCCTGCAGCCAGATCACGTGTACAGAGACTGCCCAGAGTTTTTATGCAGGACGTGCGGGGGTCAGGGACATTACGCAAGAGAGTGCACAGAATTAGGGTCTCACAACCAAAACAAAAACACTACAAATACACGGGCTCACAGAGACAGGGACCAAAACACATGCGAGGGGCTGGGAGAGAGGGAGGGGGGCAGTAGGAGTTTAGAGCAGACATATCAACACCTCTTCACGGAGGAGGAGGCAGAAACGAGCAGAACGTCATGGTGTGTGGGCGCCTGTGCAGGAGCGGGGCAGAGAGACGGATTCTCGCCTGACTCCTAGCCAGGGGCAAAACAAAACCTTACCCCTAAGGCCTCAACGACGGAGGTCGAACCCGGGAAGGGGGCTGTGGACCGGCACCAAGCTCTACCCCGGACGGGGCGGCCCGAAGGAGCCGAACTCCCAGACCGCGCAGAAGCAAAAGCCTGGAGCTGAGGGAAAAACGGGAAAAGGGAACGAGCAGAATGACACGGAGGGAAAATTAAGCACTAATATGGGAAAAACACCTGAAGTGCAAATAGAACAGTGCAACATAAGAATTGCACAGTTTTCAAAGGCTCCAATACTAACGCCAAGACGCCTGGGCCCAGCTCCATCTGTCGTTGATAACACACATGAAACGGAGGCAGAACCAATGCCTGTAGACTCGGAAACAACTGAGCAAAAAAAAAGACACTCTGAAAATGAGGGGGGGAGGAAGGCCACAAAGAAACACAAATAAGAATCTAGGTGAAACTCTTACAGCCCCTCAGCATGACTCAGTCCCTAGTCTCAATTAATGCCCGAGGTCTACAGCCAAATCAGAATAAATAGTGTTCTACATGCAAGTAGATGGAACATCCTATGTTTACAAGAAACATGGTGGGGGCATGAGCATGTACAGGCTGTAGAAGCCATGCGGGTGGGGACAGTCTTCGCAGCTCTAGGGACTGCAAATGCAAGAGGTGTAGCAACAATAATAAAACCAGGGCCTCTAGGGACCCCAGTAATAGCACACTCAGACTCACAGGGGCGCCTACTAGTGCTAGATTTCACAGAACAAATAAAACTAAGGCTCATCAACATATACGCACCCAATCATGAAACAGAAAGAAGGAAGTTCTTTACACATGTAGCAAGTTTCATTGATGAAAAACAATTATAATAGGAGACTTCAACACCACACTCAGCAAATTGGACTTAAGTAAAAATAACACATACAAATATGACACATGCAGAACAGAACTCCAAAACATAATGAGCAGCACAGGCCTAATTGACGCCTGGAGAAGCCAAAACTTAAACAAACGAGCCTTTTCAAGAAGACAGGTGGTAACAGGAATTCTAAAGCAGTCGAGGATAGACTTATGCCTAATATCAGCAAACTTAGTACGCATACTGGGCGAGGCACAATACAAATGGTCAATCTTAAGTGACCACGCACTGCTGGCACTAAACCTAAAAATCTCGGGGGCTCGGAGAAATGGGGGGCTGTGGGTCTTAAACAACTCCTTACTAGAAGATAAAGCATTCATCAAAAAGATAGAAAAACTATTCAAAAACCTGGAGAGAGAGAGCAAGGAACAAAAAAGTACAATTGAATGGTGGGAGAAAACAAAAACAAGAATAAAAAAGACAGCTATAAACTTCAGCAAAGAAAGGAGGTGGAGAGAGAATGAAGAAGAAAGAAAAATGAGAGAAAGATTACAAGTTCTATATGACAAATTGGCGGAAAATGAGGGGGAGGTAAATGAAGAATACCAAACACTCAAAGCAAAACTGGAGCAAAAAGAAATAACAAGATGCAAGGGAGCAATAATAAGAGCGAGAGCACAATACACAGTAGAAGGGGAAAGATCCACAGCATTCTTCTTTGGGTTAGAAAAACAAAGACAAACACAAAAATACATACAAAAACTAACAAGTAGCAGTACGGAGAAGAAAAACAGAAATTGAAGATATTCTAGAAGAAACAGAAAACTTTTATGCAAACTTATTCAGCTCACGGGCACATCAAAAATCACCTAAATACAGCAATAAGGGCCTTAAACAAAAAAATAGAAGAGGGGACGCGGAGGCGTGTGATGCCCCAATATCGATAGAAGAGCTGAAAGCAGCAATAAAAGCCTAAACAACAATAAAAGCCCGGAGCTGACGGTCTAACAGCAGAATTCTTTAAAAAATTCTCGCACCACTTAGCGCCAATACTACAAAACACATATGCAGACATGGAACAAGAAAATAGAACATCAACATCATTCGCAACCAGTGTAGTAACCCTCCTTTTCAAAAAAGGCGATGCGACAAAACTCGAAAATTACAGGCCAATAAGCTTACTCAACGTAGACTACAAAATCCTGGCAAAGGTTCTAGCAAATAGACTAAAGAGAGTCATAGGTAACATAGTTTCAAACACACAGGCATACAGCATACCAGGGAGAGACATTTCAGACACCACACTATCTATGAAGTACATTCTAAAACAAATGCACAATACAGCAGGAATACACGTAAGCATAGATTTCAGCAAAGCATTTGATAGGGTAGAGCATCACTTTTTATGGGAGGTTTTAGGAAAATTCGGCTTTGGGGGAAAATTCATAAACTGGTTAAAAAGACTTTACAAGGGCGCAAAAAGCAAAATAAAATGCAATGGCTTCTTAACTAGAACATTTCCACTAGAAAGATCAGTGAGGCAGGGATGTCCCCTATCCTCACTCCTCTACAGCATAGCAGCAGAACCTCTGGCAGAAATGATAAAGAAAAACCAAAACATAAAAGGAATAGAAGTGCCCAACGGTGAAAAATACAAAATACTTCAATACGCATGACGATACAAACCTGACAGTAAAAGACATGGAGAGTGTAAATGCAGCAATCCACGAATTAAATATTTATTGCATGGCATCAGGGGCAAAAGTAAACTTTGAAAAACAAAAATTGCTTTCTGCGGCACAACAAAGGAAGAAACAAACCAATGGAATCTGGAAAAAGCGACAGGGGTATACAAAGTCTTAGGGGTGCTGATGGGAAAAGAGGAAGAGCAGTGCAGACGGGAAAGGTGGGAGGAATTAATACAAAAAGTGGAAAAGACACTAAACTCATGGAAGCTAAGAAAACTAACATCGAAAGGCAAAGTATTAGTGTTCAATGCACTATGTACATCAAAAATAATACATGTACTGACAGTATGCGAAATGCCAGACGAGGTAATCAAAAAATTCAATCAGCTCATAAACAACTTTTTGTGGAAAAGAGACAGGGGGCAAATTGCAATAAGAACAATTATAGGAAAAGAAAAAGAAGGGGGCCTAAACCTGAACCACATAGCAACAAAAACAAGCACTTAGAATAAAGCTGCTAGGCAAAATGCTAAGTAACACATGCGAAGCCCCATGGAAACATTTCTTAGAAAACAACATTAAAAGCATTTCAGAATACAACCTATACAACTTATGCCAACAATTGCCAAGAAACGCGGGAAGCAAACTGGGTGGCTTTGAGAGGGAGGTATGGGAGGCGTGGCAAGGAATAAGACAGCGAGCAGAGGTAACAATATCCACCTCAACGCAGCTCAACTCACTGCCACTGAGATTCAACCCAGATCTACTCAAACAGGAATCAAACAACAGAGAAATGATATACAGTGGACTATACGAGAAGGCAGGTTTAAAGGTTCTAAAAGACATCTTTGACACGAAAGGAAACTTCCACATAGACAAAATAAAGTCAAGCTTCAGCACAGCAAAAGTAAACTTCAGAAAAACCTCAGTACAAAGGATGATGCAAAAAGTAAAGGACACAATCACAGCCAAGTGGGGTCAAACATTGAAAAAATCAACATTCAATACAGACAAAAGGGAAAAGCCAAAATTAGACTTCACAATATCCATAAACGGCAAACAAATCAAGCTGAGCAAGATCACAACTCGACAAGCATACAAGGCACTGTTGCCAAGAGTTCTCAGGAGACCAGCCGCTGAGCATACATGGACACAAATATTCCCCGCACACAACACAGCATTCATCTGGGCTCACATATGGAATTGGTATACAGCACCAGCAGTCAGCAACACTGACTTCAAATTAAGACACAGAATAATATACACATGCATACAACTACACCAAATTCACCCGGCGGAGTACGGCAGAGAGTGCCCTGTGTGCAGAGGACCCCAGAGGACCTACTGCATCTCATGGTTCTCTGCCCGGTCGAAACGATTCTGGACCCGACTGGAAGACCTCCTGGCAAGAAGATTCGGCCAAGAACAACCCCCACTGACAACGAGTGGAAGAACCCCAGAAGGAATTTGGCGTCTTTTGTTTGGGATCCCAAAACAGCCCGGAATAAACACAACAGCCATAAACCTCTTGCTTGCTATAGCAAGACATACCATACTTCTAGTACGGAACATCCACCTACATGAAAAGAGAACCAGTGAGCACTGGAACACATACAAAGGATTGGTAAGAACAAATCTCACACACCTATACATGCATACACAGGACCGCTTTCTGGCCAGTTTCCAGGCACAGAACACGTTCATAACAGTCACCCGACAAGAACAATTAGACTTGAACTTCTGAGCTACAAACAAGCACAACGGACAAAGTACAGACTAAGAAAAAGAAAAGAAGAAAAAGAAACTAATAGACTTTATGTACGGAAGAAAAAAAAAAAAAAAAAAAAAAAAAATCACTACTGTGCAAACATTAAATGTAAACCAATGTGTTTTTTTCCTGTGCACAAGAAAGCTAAAAGAAAACGAAAGAAAACAAAAAAACACAAATGTAAAAGGAACAGAAGCTGGTTTCAAAAATCAAAACCTCTAGTGTAAGCATTTAATATCTGTCAAGGAAATGCAAAACTGGTAATTTGAGTTGGCATGGTTCAGAAATGACAGTCAATTTAACTAATTAAATGGTAAAAGAAGCCAGTCCTTTGGAAACAATGAGTATGCAAAAAATGTCTGTTTTGAATGTAAGCACAAAATCTCTTTGTTTTAAATTGTTTGTACTTTTGAATAAAAAAAAAAAAAAAAAAAACCATGTCCCCAACCCTAACGCTAACCCTAACCTATAACCAGTTCTGACCCTCCCCTCTGACTTCGACTAAGAGCCCAGCCGAGGGCCTAACCTTAACCAAACCCACTCACACCATTCACACCACACCCCGCGTGGCCCTCCACCCGCTCCCAGCACTCCCGCTCCACAGCGCCACCTTCAGGTCGGCCCGGGTATTGCAAAAACACTTTCAAAGGGGGTCCCGTCGACTCCAAATGGCCCGAAACGCGCTCCTAAGCACTTTCCTGGAGCGGATTTGGCGGGAAACACTTTGGCAAATTTCACACCTCCGCACGCCCCATTGACTTACAATGGGGACCCCGACTCACCACAACTCCGGGACCGTAGCTCTCACTCGGACGTCGACCCCTCTGCGGACAGCCCTCGGCGAGAGGAACAGGCTCACCGAATCTCAGCGCTCTACGCTTTTCCTAGCTGGAAATATTCAAGCCGGTGATGAGCAAAGGTCAATTTTGGGTCATGACCTTCCCGAGGTCCCGGCCCAACGTATGACACCTCGTTGGAAAGCTCACAACGAGAGCACGCTCACAAAATTTCAGCCCTCTACACCCTTCCTAGCCGGAGTAATTCAAGGCGGTGGTGAGGGCATGGGTTTTACCCTATACCATGTCCCCAACCCTAACGCTAACCCTAACCTATAACCAGTTCTGACCCTCCTCTGACTTCGACTAAGAGCCCAGCCGAGGGCCTAACCTTAACCAAACCCACTCACACCATTCACACCACACCCCGCGTGGCCCTCCACCCGTTCCCAGCACTCCCGCTCCACAGCGCCACCTTCAGGTCGGCCCGGGTATTGCAAAAACACTTTCAAAGGGGGTCCGTCGACTCCAAATGGCCCAACGCGCTCCTAAGCACTTTCCTGGAGCGGATTTGGCGGGAAACACTTTGGCAAATTTCACACCTCCGCACGCCCCATTGACTTACAATGGGGACCCCGACTCACCACAACTCCGGGACCGTAGCTCTCACTCGGACGCACGACCCTCTGCGGACAGCCCTCGGCGAGAGAACAGGCTCACCGAATCTCAGCGCTCACGCTTTTCCTAGCTGGAAATATTCAAGCCGGTGATGAGCAAAGGTCAATTTTGGGTCATGACCTTCCCGAGGTCCCGGCCCAACGTATGACACCTCGTTGGAAAGCTCACAACGAGGAGCACGCTCACAAAATTTCAGCCCTCTACACCCTTCCTAGCCGGAGTAATTCAAGGCGGTGGTGAGGGCATGGGTTTTACCCTATACCATGTCCCCAACCCTAACGCTAACCCTAACCTATAACCAGTTCTGACCCTCCCCTCTGACTTCGACTAAGAGCCCAGCCGAGGGCCTAACCTTAACCAAACCCACTCACACCATTCACACCACACCCCGCGTGGCCCTCCACCCGTTCCCAGCACTCCCGCTCCACAGCGCCACCTTCAGGTCGGCCCGGTATTGCAAAAACACTTTCAAAGGGGGTCCGTCGACTCCAAATGGCCCGAACGCGCTCCTAAGCACTTTCCTGGAGCGGATTTGGCGGGAAACACTTTGGCAAATTTCACACCTCCGGCACGCCCCATTGACTTACAATGGGGACCCCGACTCACCACAACTCCGGGACCGTAGCTCTCACTCGGACGCACGACCCTCTGCGGACAGCCCTCGGCGAGAGGAACAGGCTCACCAAATCTCAGCGCTCTCGCTTTTCCTAGCTGGAAATATTCAAGCCGGTGATGAGCAAAAGGTCAATTTTGGGTCATGACCTTCCCGAGGTCCCGGCCCAACGTATGACACCTCGTTGGAAAGCTCACAACGAGGGGAGCACGCTCACAAAATTTCAGCCCTCTACACCCTTCCTAGCCGGAGTAATTCAAGGCGGTGGTGAGGGCATGGGTTTTTACCCTAACCCTAACCCTAACCCTAACCCTAACCCTAACCCTAACCCTAACCCTAACCCTAACCCTAACCCTCGGACAGTGTGCGCGACCTGATGAAGACACAAACCTACAAACCACCCCCTTTTTGAGCGGAGCGGCCGTGCACAGCGAGAGCGGAGAGGAGTGCGAAAGGACTATCGAGGATTTGCGGATTATACAGCGTTTTTGAAGCTGCTCTTTAAGTTGAGTTTTTTTAAGTTCAAGGACCTCTTCACCTCCTCCCAGCACTTTTTGCTGCGGAGGAGCGCTTTAAGTTTCTTTTTCAAATGAGCTCCGGCTCAGCGGGGCGAAGCATGGATGAGGAAATGGAGGTGAATACGGCGACAGCCGCGGAGAAAGGAGCACCAGAGAAAAGCATGCTAAACAAAGAAACAGAAAAGGAGAAGACGAAAGGAGCGGAAAATCAGAGCAGGAGAATATATGAGAAGGAGATGACGGTAGTATTGGACATTGACGGAGGAGAAGTAACAGCGATGAGCTTAATCAGAGCCGCGAAGGCAGCATGCGGAGACATAATGGGATGCAGGATGATAAGTGCAGACAAATATGAAGTAACAGTGTCAACGTTACAAGCCAAGGAAAAACTTTTAGACGGACTTAGAGTGGGAGAAGCCAGAATACACGGGAAGGAGATCACCTTGGACGAACTAGTCGTGTCTTTCATGGGGCTGCCGGTCTACATTGAGGACAGCGGTCTCAAAAGTCTACACTGAGTCACAGCGGTCTCAAAAGTGCGAAGAAGAGTGTGGCCAGGTACAGACGTAGCGGATGGGACAAGATATGTCAAGGTAAAGTTCACTGACACAATCAAATCACTGCCGTACTCCGCACGCTTTATCACAGCGGCTGGTCCCGAATTTTTCAGAGTCTTACATGACAGACAAGTTAAAGTGTGTAGAGGATGTCTGCAGCCTGATCATGTGTACAGAGACTGCCCAGAATTCTTATGCAGGATATGTGGAAATCAGGGGCACTACGCTAGAGAGTGCACAGAATACAGATCACACAGTCACAATAAAGACACTTTTAATAAACGCGTTCAGGGAGAGGGGGACAAAAACGCATGCGAGGGGCTAGGAGAGGAGGGGAGCGGGAGCGGGGACTCAGAACAGGAAGAAAACTCAGTATATCAACACCTATTTAGTGAAGTGACAGAAGGAACATCTAAAACACAACGGTGCATAGAGGCGCCTGTGCAGGAGCGGGGCAGAGAGGCGGCTTCTCGCCTGACTCCTAGCCAGGGGAGCGAAACAGAGCTCCACTCCTAAGGCCGCAGCGGCAGGGGTCGAACCCGGGAAGGGGGACAGTGGACCGGCACCACGTTCTACCCCGGACGGGGAGCGGCTCGGAAGGGAGTCGGATCCCTAGATCGAGCAGGAGCAAGAGCCTGGAGCTGAGGGAAAAGGCGGTGAAAAGAAATGAATACAACGACATGGAGGGCACAGAGGTGGGGAAAACCCCAGGGGAAAAACACCCCGAAGTGCATTTAGAACAGAGCAATGTACGAATCACACACATGTCAAGAAGCCAAATCCTAACGCCAGTGCGCATAAGACCAGCTCCACCTGCCGCTGAAAGCACACGTGAAACAGAGGCAGAACAGGTGCCTATGGACTCACAAACAGCAGAGCAAAAGAAAAGACAGTTTGAAAATGAGGGGGGAAAGAAAGCCACAAAGAAGCATAAATAAGACCTAGGTGAAAATTCTCTTCTAGCCCCTCAACATGACCCAGTCCCTAGTCTCCATAAACGCAAGGGGCCTGCGCAGCCAGCTAAGAACAAACAGCATTTTAAATGCCTGCAGGTGGGATATTCTATGCCTACAAGAAACATGGTGGGGGCAGGAACATGTACAAGCTGTAGAGGCCATGCGGGTGGGGAAAGTATTTGCAGCCTTGGGGACGGCAAAATCAAGTGGAGTGGCAATAATAGTAAAATCAGGTCCCTTAGGGACCCCGGTATTGTCACACTCAGATCCACAGGGGCGTGCACTAGTCATAGATTTCACAGGAAGAACAAACATGAGGCTAATTAACATATATGCACCAAACAATGACACAGACAAGAAGACTTTCTTCACACACATAGCGGGCTTCATAAATGAAAAAACAATCATAATAGGGGACTTCAATACCACACTCAGCAAACTAGATGTAAGTAAAAATAACACATACAAATACGATACAAGCCGTACAGAACTCCAAAACATAATGAGCAGCACAGGTCTAATAGATGCCTGGAGAAGCCAAAACCTAAATAAAAGGAATTTTTCAAGGAGACAGGTAACCTTAGGAAGACTTAAACAATCCAGAATTGACCTATGCTTGATTTCCACAGACCTAATACGAATACTGGGAGAAGCACAGTACACATGGTTAAGCCTAAGCGACCACGCTAGTCTATCAGTGAACCTAAAAATTACAGGAGCCCAAAGAAATGGAGGAATGTGGGTACTAAACAACTCCCTATTAAAAAACAATACATTTATAAAACATATAGAAAAACTGTTCAAAAACCTGGAGATGGAGAGGGAAGGACTGGAAAGCATAATAGAGTGGTGGGAACAAACCAAAACTCGAATAAAAAAGACAATCATAAGCTTCAGCAAAAAAAAGAGGTGGAGAGAGAATGAGGAGGAAAAGAAAATGAGAGAAAGATTGCTAAGCCTAAGTGATAAAATGGCTGAAAACGGAGGGGAAGTAAATGAAGAATATCAGGAATTGAAAGCTAAACTAGAGCAAAAAGAAATAACCAAATGCAAAGGAGCAATGATAAGAGCGAAAGCCCAATACACCGTAGAAGGCGAAAGGTCAACAGCCTATTTTTTCGGGCTAGAAAAACAAAGGCAAACACAACAATACATCAAAAAGTTAACAAGCAGCTGCACGGGGGAGGAAAAAACAGAAATCGAAGACATACTCGAAGAAACAGAAAACTTTTACTCGAACTTATTTAAATCACAAGGCATATCACAAAATCATCTAGATACAGCAGTAAACGCACTAGACAAGAAACTAGAAGAGGCAGACGCAGAGGCGTGCGATGCTCCCATTACCATAGATGAACTAAAAACAGCCATAAAAGGATTAAACAATAACAAAAGCCCTGGTATAGACGGACTAACATCCGAATTTTACAAAAAATTCGCACACAAACTGGCACCCATCCTACACACAGTATATACAAACATGGAAGAAGAATACAGGACATCAAAAACATTCGCAACAAGCATTGTGACACTCCTCTTTAAAAAAGGAGAAGAAACAAAACTAGAAAACTACAGACCTATAAGCTTACTTAATGTGGATTACAAAATACTAGCAAAAATATTAGCAAACAGATTGAAAAAAGTCATAGGCAAGTTGATTTCAAACACACAAGCATACAGTATACCGGGGAGGGACATCTCAGACACAGCACTATCAATAAAATACATACTCAAACACATGCACGACACAGAGGGGATACATGTAAGCGTAGATTTTAGCAAAGCATTCGACCGGGTGGAGCATCAATTTTTATGGGAGGTCCTAAAAAAGTGCAATTTCAAAACAAAGTTCATCAACTGGATAGAAATGTTATATAGCAACGCAAAGAGCAGAGTCAAGTGCAATGGGTTCTTGACGGGAGCTTTCCAATTAGGAAGATCGGTGAGACAGGGATGTCCCATGTCATCACTGTTGTACAGTCTAGCAGTAGAACCACTGGCACAAATGATAAAGAAAAACAACGACATAAAAGGGATCAAAGTGCCTAGCGGACAAGAGTACAAAATCCTACAATACGCGGATGATACTAATCTATTAGTAAAAGATATGGAAAGCCTAAACGCAGCTATACATGAGTTAAATATATATTGTCAGGCCTCAGGAGCCAAAGTAAATTACGGAAAAAGCAAATCGCCTTCTGTGGTACAACAACAGAAGAACCAAGCCAATGGAACTTCAAAATAGCAAAAGGCCCATACAAAGTGCTAGGAATCATAATGGGAAAAGAAGAAGAACAATGTAGATACAAGAGATGGGAAGAACTAATACAAAAAATAGAGAACACATTAAATTCATGGAAAATGAGGAAACTAACATTAAAAGGCAAAGTGTTAGTGTTCAACGCATTATGTACATCAAAAATAATACACGTCCTAACAGTATGTGAAATCCCGGATGAGGCAACAAAGAAACTCAACCAAATCATAAATAACTTTCTGTGGAAAAGGGAAAGAGGGCAAATTGCGATAAAAACAATCATAGGGAGAGAAAAAGAAGGGGGGCTAAACCTAAATCACATAGAAACAAAAAAACAAGCATTAAGAATAAAGCTAGTAAGCAAGATACTAAACACCACATGCGCAGCACCATGGAAATGCTTCATAGAAAGCAGCATCAAAAACATCTCTGAATATGGCATATACAACCTGTGCCAATTACTACCAAAAAACGCAGGGAGGGAACTAAGGGGGCTTGAGAAGGAAGTATGGGAGGCATGGCAGGAAATAAGGCAGAGAGCAGAAGTAGAAATATCAAATTCAACACAGATAGGCTCACTACCATTAAGATTCAACCCAGACCTCTTAAAACAACACTCAGATAGGGGTGAAATGATATATAGCGGGCTATATGAAAAAGCGGGACTGAGAATTTTAAAGGATATTTTTGACAACAAAGGAGAATTTAACATAGACAAAATAAAAACAAGCTTCAACAAGGAAAAAGTATTTTTCAGAAAAATCACAGTTCAAGGAATACTACAAAAAGTCAAAGACACAATCATAGCCAGGTGGAGTCAAATAATGAGGAGATCACCAGCCAATACAGACACAGAGGAAGAGCCCAGATTAGACTTCACAGTGTCCATCATGAACAAACAAATAAAGCTAAGTAAAATCACAACCAAACAAGCATATAAAATACTGATGGTCAAAACATTTAAGAGACCAGCCGCTGAACATAAATGGTCACAAACATTCCCAACACGAAACATTGCATCCATCTGGGCCAACATACAAAATTGGTACACCGCACCAGCAGTCAGCAACACTGACTTCAAATTCCGACACAGAATAATATACACAAGCACAATACTACACCGAATATTCCCGGCGGAGTACGGCAGGGAATGCCCAGTGTGCAGTGAACAACCTGAAGACCTACTGCACCTCATGGCTCTCTGCCCAGCGGTCAAGCAATTCTGGACCCGGCTAGAAGACCTCCTAGCACGGAGATTCGGTCTAAAACTCCCCCCACCAACAACCCACGGGAGGACCCCAGATGGAACATGGCTCATCCTATTCGGAATTACAAAACAACCCCGGACCAACACAGCAGTCATAAACCTTCTTCTGGCCATGGCCAGACACACCATCCTTATGGTAAGGAACATCCATCTATACGGAAAAAGAACTGGGAACCACTGGAACACATACATGGGACTGGTAAGAACACACCTAATACAATTATTCATTCACGAACAAAACCGTTTTTTGGCACTCTTTCAAGCAAACAACACCTTCATCAAGATTAACGCGAACGGACAATTGGATATAAACTTTTAAAAACAGAGACTCTTACAAAGAACAGGAAACAGAGGCAGCAAGATAAAAGGACAAAAATGCACAGACGTTGAAAAACATGGGAAAGCGCAAAAGCAGATGCACAACAGAACAAATACCAAGTATACCTGCATAAATGTTTGTCTGTTTTACAAAATAGGAAAAACAAAGTGTACAAATTGACACATATCCAGAACAAGAAAACTGGTATTTTGAGTTGTATATGTGAAAAACGACAAAGTCAAAGCTTTTAGGTTTAAGCAACAAACAACATTAGTTCTTTTGAAAAAATATGAGTTGGCTCAATATATTGTTTTTGAATGTATGTACAAAAAAAAATGTTCTGTCTTTCTTTTAATTTTTTGCATTTTTGATAAATAAAAGACAAAAAAAAAAAGCAGCTGCATTTGGCCAAAACCTGGTCTTTTGGAGCTCTAAATGGCACTGTCATGTGTTCCCAGTGGAAATGCTTGTGTCTGGGCCCTTTGGGCAAGGTTTTAGGTGTTTCGTGTGAAAAGGTCAAAAACGGCCTTCTCTCGAGCTGAAAAGCATTTTAAAGCAATAAAAAGAAAACTGGCATTACTTTTGAACCGAAGGTGATGGAGGGGAAATTCCAAGTGCCTCTTGTAGCTTGGCCCTGGCCCTACAAGGCACAGCTGGTTTGAATGCAATTGGACTTTTAGTTAGTTTGCAATACTCAAGCTTAGAACCCACATTCCAGTGTATTGTGCCTGTGTCTGAGCAGAGCCATGTAGCAGCTGCATTTGGCCAAAACCTGGTCTTTTGGAGCTCTAAATGGCACTGTCATGTGTTCCCAGTGGAAATGCTTGTGTCTGGGCCCTTTGGGCAAGGTTTTAGGTGTTTCGTGTGAAAAGGTCAAAACGGCCTTCTCTCGAGCTGAAAAGCATTTTAAAGCAATAAAAAGAAAACTGGCATTACTTTTGAACCGAAGGTGATGGAGGGAAATTCCAAGTGCCTCTTGTAGCTTGGCCCTGGCCCTACAAGGCACAGCTGGTTTGAATGCAATTGGACTTTTAGTTAGTTTGCAATACTCAAGCTTAGAACCCACATTCCAGTGTATTGTGCCTGTGTCTGAGCAGAGCCATGTAGCAGCTGCATTTGGCCAAAACCTGGTCTTTTGGAGCTCTAAATGGCACTGTCATGTGTTCCCAGTGGAAATGCTTGTGTCTGGGCCCTTTGGGCAAGGTTTTAGGTGTTTCGTGTGAAAAGGTCAATAACGGCCTTCTCTCGAGCTGAAAAGCATTTTAAAGCAATAAAAAGAAAACTGGCATTACTTTTGAACCGAAGGTGATGGAGGAAATTCCAAGTGCCTCTTGTAGCTTGGCCCTGGCCCTACAAGGCACAGCTGCTTTGAATGCAATTGGACTTTTAGTTAGTTTTCAATACTCAAGCTTAGAACCCACATTCCAGTGTACTGTGCCTGTGTCTGAGCAGAGCCATGTAGCAGCTGCATTTGGCCAAAACCTGGTCTTTTGGAGCTCTAGATGGCACTGTCATGTGTTCCCAGTGGAAATGCTTGTGTCTGGGCCCTTTGGGCAAGGTTTTAGGTGTTTCGTGTGAAAAGGTCAAAAACGGCCTTCTCTCGAGCTGAAAAGCATTTTAAAGCAATAAAAAGAAAACTGGCATTACTTTTGAACCGAAGGTGATGGAGGGGAAATTCCAAGTGCCTCTTGTAGCTTGGCCCTGGCCCTACAAGGCACAGCTGGTTTGAATGCATTTGGACTTTTAGTTAGTTTGCAATACTCAAGCTTAGAACCCACATTCCAGTGTATTGTGCCTGTGTCTGAGCAGAGCCATGTAGCAGCTGCATTTGGCCAAAACCTGGTCTTTTGGAGCTCTAAATGGCACGGTCATGTGTTCCCAGTGGAAATGCTTGTGTCTGGGCCCTTTGGGCAAGGTTTTAGGTGTTTCGTGTGAAAAGGTCAAAAACGGCCTTCTCTCGAGCTGAAAAGCATTTTAAAGCAAAAAAGAAAACTGGCATTACTTTTGAACCGAAGGTGATGGAGGGGAAATTCCAAGTGCCTCTTGTAGCTTGGCCCTGGCCCTACAAGGCACAGCTGCTTTGAATGCAATTGGACTTTTAGTTAGTTTGCAATACTCAAGCTTAGAACCCACATTCCAGTGTATTGTGCCTGTGTCTGAGCAGAGCCATGTAGCAGCTGCATTTGGCCAAAACCTGGTCTTTTGGAGCTCTAAATGGCACTGTCATGTGTTCCCAGTGGAAATGCTTGTGTCTAGGCCCTTTGGGCAAGGTTTTAGGTGTTTCGTGTGAAAAGGTCAAAAACGGCCTTCTCTCGAGCTGAAAAGCATTTTAAAGCAATAAAAAGAAAACTGGCATTACTTTTGAACCGAAGGTGATGGAGGGGAAGTTCCAAGTGCCTCTTGTAGCTTGGCCCTGGCCCTACAAGGCACAGCTGCTTTGAATGCAATTGGACTTTTAGTTAGTTTGCAATACTCAAGCTTAGAACCCACATTCCAGTGTATTGTGCCTGTGTCTGAGCAGAGCCATGTAGCAGCTGCATTTGGCCAAAACCTGGTCTTTTGGAGCTCTAAATGGCACGGTCATGTGTTCCCAGTGGAAATGCTTGTGTCTGGGCCCTTTGGGCAAGGTTTTAGGTGTTTCGTGTGAAAAGGTCAAAAACGGCCTTCTCTCGAGCTGAAAAGCATTTTAAAGCAATAAAAAGAAAACTGGCATTACTTTTGAACCGAAGGTGATGGAGGGAAGTTCCAAGTGCCTCTTGTAGCTTGGCCCTGGCCCTACAAGGCACAGCTGCTTTGAATGCAATTGGACTTTTAGTTAGTTTGCAATACTCAAGCTTAGAACCCACATTCCAGTGTATTGTGCCTGTGTCTGAGCAGAGCCATGTAGCAGCTGCATTTGGCCAAAACCTGGTCTTTTGGAGCTCTAAATGGCACTGTCATGTGTTCCCAGTGGAAATGCTTGTGTCTGGGCCCTTTGGGCAAGGTTTTAGGTGTTTCGTGTGAAAAGGTCAAAAACGGCCTTCTCTCGAGCTGAAAAGCATTTTAAAGCAATAAAAAGAAAACTGGCATTACTTTTGAACCGGAGGTGATGGAGGGGAAATTCCAAGTGCCTCTTGTAGCTTGGCCCTGGCCCTACAAGGCACAGCTGGTTTGAATGCAATTGGACTTTTAGTTAGTTTGCAATACCCAGCTTAGAACCCACATTCCAGTGTATTGTGCCTGTGTCTGAGCAGAGCCATGTAGCAGCTGCATTTGGCCAAAACCTGGTCTTTTGGAGCTCTAAATGGCACTGTCATGTGTTCCCAGTGGAAATGCTTGTGTCTGGGCCCTTTGGGCAAGGTTTTAGGTGTTTCGTGTGAAAAGGTCAAAAACGGCCTTCTCTCGAGCTGAAAAGCATTTTAAAGCAATAAAAAGAAAACTGGCATTACTTTTGAACCGAAGGTGATGGAGGGGAAGTTCCAAGTGCCTCTTGTAGCTTGGCCCTGGCCCTACAAGGCACAGCTGTTTTGAATGCAATTGGACTTTTAGTTAGTTTGCAATACTCAAG